>JARPRG010000598.1:1014455-1024500 GCA_031001745.1 Hartigia nigra | reverse complement strand
GGCAAATGCTTGTTAATTTTTTTTAATATTACAATGACCTAGTCTCGTATACTTTAAGTGTTACGTACGTCTGCCCAATTTGTGTTATTATTCGCGGATAGGGTATGGTAATTCTTGTATAATCGTAATAATATGATTACTTTTAATGATAACGTATCAAACTCCGCGACGTATTAGGCTTTTATTGTTAGTATAATTATAAAATCGGTTCGATGAAACACTCCGACTTAAATTTGTTTGCTGTATTTAATAATAAGATACGATGATTAACGTTTGTTGACAGTGCGTATTATCGAAATAATCGTGATAATTAAGTTACTATAATTAAAAAACTTATTGTTTTATAATATAAATGTCGTGATAAACTTTTCTACAAAGTTTGATAAAAGAAAGAATGAATTTCCTGTGAAGGCAGAATTTTATTTATAGAGTGCATTAAGATAGTTGCGCAATACTTAATTCAATCTCTATGTTTACTTTGATACCGTATACAGTTGTGTATTCTTAACAGGAAGTTATTTTGTACCAAAGTTTAATTACCGAACGTTTCATTGTTATTCGCAGACCTCAAGCAATGCACTGACGAATACATAACGCGCTTCCTGCTAGCCCGGAAGTACAGGACGGAACAAGCCGCTGCTTTGATTGCGGCTTATCAGGCGCAGATGGCGCACCGACAGGACATTTTTGGAAATCTCACAGCCCGCGATCCCGCTCTTCAAAGAGCACTTCGTGCCGGAATACCAGGTGTACTTCCTGCTAGAGATCGGTACTGATTTTAAGATTATTTACAATTTTGTAGATTAAAAAAATATGGATTTAGTTAATAGAAATAAGTTGATATCATATTATATTTATAAAATTACTTTATTATGGTCTGTTTTTATTATTTTTTTTATTAGAAAAGGACGATGCATTTTGGTCATATTAGCATCACAATGGGATCCTATTGCAGTACCAGCATTGGCTGTACAAAGAGCTATTTTTCTCGTTTTGGAAATTCTCATTCAGGATCCACGAAATCAAGTTCGTAATTTTTTATTTCTTTTATTTCACCGTCAGATTTATATTTTTATAAAAAAATTCTTATGATATTATATGAGTTTTATTTGGTTATCATTAATAATTCATAGGCGAATTATGATTTTTATTTTTTTCCAGCATTCGGGATTCGTAGCTGTCGTCGATTGGAGTGGATTCTCTTTAAGACAGGGTAGCGCGCTAGGTGCAGCAGCACTTCGTAACCTTATAGGGGCCTTACGAGGCCGATTTCCGGCCAGATTCAAAGCAGTTCACTTCCTGTCATCTCCTCTCTGTGTACAAGCCACTCTTGCTATTGTTAAGCCCTTCTTGGATGAAAAAACGCGAAACAAGGTAATCAATGGTCGACGGATATTTCGTCGTGCACATATAATATGTAATATGATATACTGTAATCAAAGTCTCAAATTTCCGGTCGACCCTGACTCAATATCATATCTTGAATGTACTTGTATTGGAATAAGAAGAGCAACGTGTTTTGATTGTGCTAAATAATAATATGAATATATTTTCTGTGATTCCAGATCTTCCTACATGGAAACAATCTAAGTACACTTCATGAACATTTACCTACTGATATTTTACCTGCTGACCTAGGTGGTACAGGTCCTGCCTTTAATCCTAGTTTATGGGCTGACCCAGTAATACACTCTGCCATGAAGGAGGCTGAATTGGCAGCCATTAAAAGGGACGAAGAAGAGGCAGAGAAAACCGAAATGGCGAAAAATGACCACAGCATAAATATGCCCAATGATCAATCAAAGAAGGATTTTGAACCCGTGAAAAATTCTAAAACTGATGATTTATTTAAAAATAATGAAAGTACGAGTATTATTAGCGATCAGCAAAAGACTGATAATGTTGCAAAGGACTTAGAGCATTCAGTTTTGTCAAGGAAGTCCGAAGAATCTTTAAATGTTGACCAAAGTACACGTGTTTTGGATACAGGAACGAACTACAGGGACGATAACAAGGTTGCGCAAGGACCTCTAGTTGATTTTACGAATGAAAAAACTGATAATGACAATGGTAATGAAAAAAAGGACGTCGCTATTGCTGAAATTGAAAAGCAACACGGAAAGTCTAAGGATGAGAATAAAAATGACGAAGATTTAAGGACGCAGCATAACGAATATAAATATGAAAATAGTATTATTGAGTCCTTGGACAATTTGGAGGTTCTAAAAGAGGACATAGAGTCGTTGGAGATAGAATCTGAGACGAATTCGAACGAGTTTGAGATGGTTCCGAGTCATCTTGAAAACGAAGATAACAGCAAGGACAATTCGTTAGATTTAAAAGTTGAAAAGGTCGTTGTAAAGTGTGGCAAATCTCGACTTCCAGAAGAGGTCAATCTGATCACGTAATCGAATTTGAAAAAAAAAAATGAAAAATATGTTCTTTTTTTATTATATGGAGCTCACTGTTTTCATAACGACTAAAACAGCTAATTGATGCAACTGATATAAAAGAAAAAAATCACATCGACTTTTAAATGGCAGTAAACCACGTACAAGTTCCTTAATATAATATAGAACTTTGTCATTCCATAAATGAATGGGAATGTTTTAAGTTAAACAAGGAAAACTAAATTTCACCGAAACATAATGAAGATTTTAGAAAATTGTTAGAAAAACAAGCTGATTTACGTATTTTTCTGAGACATGCTATTTATGTGCTTCTTTTTCTGTTTTCATTTTCTGCTTTTCTGCTTAAGCTTGTAAGCAATTTTTGCCACACAAACAATAAGAATTTACTGCAAGTGACACAGAGCACCTTTATCCTGAGATGCAGCTATTGAAATACCGTAAATCTTCTTCAACGATACGAGATAAAAAATTCTAAGCACTATTTTTTATTTAAACGTGTATGGCTCTGGTTGTCCTGTGGATTTAGACAATAAAAATAACATAATTATATATTTATTTAGATTCTAAAATATAAAGAATCGCAAAGACAAATTTTTTAATGGAATGTCCTGTGACCCTATGAACGCATAATGCTTTAGTTAATAATTTATGGAACGGGATGTACTATTAAGAACTGTGATTTAGGACAAGTGCTAATTTTTTATTAAAATAAAACAGTAAAAAAATCTAAAGAAACAGTTTTATTATATATCCTCCTTTAAAAGAAAGTTCTTTATTTCTTTTTTTCAGAGTTAGTTTTTGGCATGTGGAATTGATAGCATTTTTCAAGTAATGGGATGTACTTAGTACATTTTTTAAATAAATAGGTGGTACCCGCAAAAAGGCAATCAAAAATCCCCACCTATATGTAAGTTTTATTTATTGTTATGCCCTAAGCGGTTACTTAGTTATGCGCTACGTCTCCTCTGCCTTTCTTAGTATTAATATCACCTCGTACTAAGTGATAAGTAATCCTCCGTCAGCTAAAATAGTAACAAAGCGAAAGAAGGCGCTGCTCCTACCTGGAGGAGCATCATGTAGTCAGTCGTCGAACTCCAGGCTCCGTGTGAACGTCAATCTTTGATTTGTGTGAAAGAAATAGAATTTATGAACACTATTGTCAATGAAGAAATAGAATTCTGAATAAAATTTTTAATTACGTTTTCATCATAAAAGGTGTGAAATCATATTTATCCCACGGCATAACATTATATATAATTTCAATAGGCTTATATAAATTCGTATCAATTCTTCCAAAATCATGAGTTAACTTGATAACAGAGAGGAAACCAACGATCATATGTCGGAAATGGTCTGACTCTTGGGTCTTAATTTGTAGTGTTATCTGCTCCCGCTCGTAGCGCAGATGTTCCAAGTTATACGATTGATGATTAGCTAGATAACCCGCGGGATGAAGTCAGCTGTATAGAAGAAACTGTCACTGACTGTCACTCAAAACTGAATCCGTAAACCGATCTCCTAGACGGTGTCTCGAACTTTAATTATTGAAATATTAAAATAAATATTACTTTAATAGATTTACATTTTGACGTCTAGAAATCAGGAACCACAACGAGGAATGTTTAGAAGTACTGTAAGTGAAAACATTTGTCGGAGCGCAGTCTTGCTGTTCAGGACGCGAAGAGCGAAGGGGAGCATTTAAGGAGGTATCCGGGCTCGGAGCGGTCATTCTTCCATCTCCTATACTGGTCTCTTGAAGGCTTCCCGTCTTATCCATTTCTATCCTTTTGTTTCTATGTCTATTTCTTCTTTACTTCCTTACTTCTCGACTTCTTACTACATTCTTTTTTCGATACCCTCTCACTTTTCATTCTACTATCTGACTTTTTTTTATTTCTTTGATCGAGTTGAATATATTTATATGAGAATAGTCATCCTATCAGGGTATCTATACGTAGACCATGATGTCAGGGGTCGCCCTTGCCCCTCAACCGCTGAGCTTGTTCAGTGCCCAATTGTGGCCGCAACAGAATCCTCTGAATCTCCCAGACGATGACCTTGAGCACCCCCTCCTCCCCCCTTAGGGTACGGTACGGCCTTAACTTAAATTTCAGTCCAATTTTAATTTAATAACACGGTGGTGCATGAACTACCGAAAAACAAAGATCTATTTCCGGTGGTAGTAGTAGTACATCCTTTTACCCGCTAGATGACAGGTTCCTGCTCCAATGAAGTTATCGATTCGCCTAACGCATTTATAAATGCGTATATTATAATATATCTCAAAGCAAATGTTATTTACGCAACACATTGCATTCAAACGAAAGTACTTTATTTGACAAAAAATACGTTGACGCACAGGTCTGAAGAGAAAGTAAAAAAAAGATTATATATCTGGTTCGTTCTGTATTTATTTCCGGAAACAGGCCGTGCTCTGCATTTCCGGATATTAAAGTGGGAGTGTTCGGCATATGGCATTCGTGCTACATAAATCTCAATTATGCATTCATTCTTTTACTGCGTATACTTTCTTATCCTAATTTGAAGTCATATTAACAATCGTTTAGGTTCGCTAAGTACTGTACGCTATTTCAAGTAATATCGGAGTAGATGGCACTACGTTTTTCTGTAATTACTATACAATACTTCTAATAATAAATACTCAAATACAAAATGCTCTCCGACACCATGCAAAGCATAGGAAATATCATTTTAGCTCACCATTATATAATTTGCAGCAGATCAGCTTTAAAATATACACAAATACAATATCTTCACTATCTATTTACCGGAAGGTTTCTGCTTTACCAGATGTCGTACTACTGCGAATTACTTCGAAAAATGTCTAGGTTTAACAATTCAAGTAAATCGATTTACGCAAAATAGAGCATGCGTGTTAGGTAAAGGACCTGCGCCTTGCAGGATGATACCAGGACATGCGCTCTATCATTCTGTCAATGTAACGAGGGTTGCTTCAGGGTAATTTCTTAACCAAAACAAAGGAGCCACCGTAGAGATGAAGTAGCCTAAAAGAAATCGGTACTCGCCCTGTTACCTTAACAAAATGAGTCCCGGGCTAGGTCACGATCCTTTGCCCTCGTACAACATTACCGGATATGGTGAGCTTAATGCAACGATTTCATAATATATTCTCACGAGCTAAAAGCTATCAGTTCTTACTTGAACTTAATTCATAGTTTCTCTTTTCATTCTATTTTTCTTTTATAGGAAACGCCGCACTGTGTCTTTGGCAGCAGCCACAGCACGTTCTTTTTCAACTAGCAAATTTTTGCTTCGCTCTTTCCTACTCTGCACCATCCTCCAAGAAGGGCATACTCTTCATGCATTCTGTTCTGATAATCGGTAAGTATAAACACGCATATATGTATGTATATAACGTTTATTGATGCGGCTGATGAATTTAGTCGTTTCCAAAAAGATATTTCATTCACTATTTTAGGATTTATGCTCCTATCTGGATGGGCATGGCACGTAATTTGCGCGCCTGATATATTCTCCTGGAACTTCAGTTTTCTTATATTAAATATCGGCCAGTTGGTATATATAGTCTATCAAATGAGACCTGTCAGATTTGATCCTGAACTCGAGGAAGTATATCACACTCTCTTTTATCCGTTTAAGGTAAATATATAACGAAGAAAAAATAACATTCAAATACTAACAGACTACATCCGTATGTACATCTGTAATTGATTCTTAAAATTTAAGGTATCACGATTACAATTCAAGAGACTGGTATCACCGGAATTTGCGACAATAATGTCGCTACATGCGGGTGAGGCTTATGCAATGCAAAACCTAACGAGAACGGATCGTCTCGGCTTACTTTTAAGCGGCAAGGTTAACGTACTAAGCGACACAAATTTTCTTCATCCGATTTTACCCTGTGAGTTTCTCGATTCCCCAGAATTCGAAAGTTCGAGAGCATCGGTAGATGACAAATTTAAGGTATACGTTGTTTCTAAATCAATTAAAATTCAAGCAAATACTACATCAGATGAAATTAGTTTACTGGGGATTCTTTAGGTGTCCATAGTTGCAGCGAGCTCTTGCAGGTACTTGTACTGGCAAAGATCAGCCCTGGAATATCTCCTAGTGAAGGAAGCATATCTTGCTACAGTATTAACAACTCTTGTAGCCAGAGACATAGCCACAAAGTTGTATGCAATGAACAACAAGGTGCGTTTCCCTATGATAAATTACCCACTTATCCCTCAAGATAAATAATAAAATTAGTTTTGAGAAAGATTAAATTATTTTATAAAATTCTAGATAGTCACTGATAAGGGATCTCATCTGGACATCAGATTACCAAGTATAAGTGCCGGTCTAGGAATGGGTGGTGAATACAGAAGTCCACGAGCTTCCAGACAAGCTTTGATACGTAGAAAGGAAAATAAACTTGCAAACAACGGTACATTGATTTTAAGTAATCGTTAGAAATCTTTAACATCCTACAAATGTGAGGTTGCTTTCTTTTGCGAGGTTTCAATCCTAAAATGCTGGTTGATTTTTTTTTTTTTTTCAGTTTGCGGTGCTAAGCCAAAAGATCGGCCTGTAAATAATTTAACAAAAAAAGGCGCACCTAATATGGAACCATTGCCAGAGTTACCGTCGTGCGACGACTTGACGTCGAGCGGCGTCGAAAGTTGGCTCGATTCGTCAAGCAAGTATCACAGCTGTGAAGTGGTCGACGAGAACTAGCGTACCTGTAATAGCCAGTAGTTCGATTATAAAATAATTAATATCAATTAATGAGACGAGTATACACGTATGTGTATGTGTATTATATTTTTCTCAAAGGTGCACCAGATATATGACATTTATTGACACTGATATTGCACAAGGCCTGAATTAATCTATTGTTGAGGCATCGCGACGCGGACTTGACACTCTTTAGCAATAATACATTTATACGATGCGAAAGTTTACAATAAACGAACCGATCTTCCTGTAAGTTTTGACAAGAAAAGATATACTGATTAGTCCATTGATAAGCAATAATTCGTCTGTAGATGATTAGTGTACTAGTAGAGGATACTTGCACCTATACATAATATATTGAATATGTAGATATATATATATATATATTGTATATAGAAGATAATACGGTGACTGTCTGCTGCATAAGAATTGCCCATTAGCAGAATGATAATTTTTCTCCCCTTTCTTTTTTTCGCTTTTTATTCTTGGAAGGTCCTACACGGTCAGGACTCATTTCCAAGTGGTTATTAGCCTGGCAAGATATTCCGGCACGATTTCATAAAACGGTCGTACGGTTAAGCCACGAAGAAGCGCACAGTGGTTAACGAGTACTTATTCGAGCGTCTGATACGAGGATCGTGGCACGTGTCCAAAGTGTTTATGAACGAAGCATTTCTTGGCGACCAACCAAACCAAAGAGTGCGGCCATCACAGGATGTTAAACAATGAGGAGAGCAAAAAAGGGAGAACTTTTTTTAACAGAGAACATTTGACCAGTTTGTAAGCGCCAGGTGCGAATCCTGTACCGTATTAAATTCCTTGTTAAATGAAATTACGTCTACTCTAAAAAACTACATTAAAAAAAAATGATTTTCTATAAAAAATACATTTCAAACAGTCAGAGCTATTTTGCCAACTGAAGATGATGGTTCTATCATCGAACTTTTTGTTCCATTGGATCTAACCGCTGATAGATCCACTTTAAACCTTAATAGCTCGAAAACTAGTTATCGCAGGACATTTAAAAAAACGGATGTTTCTTCGTTTCGTCGTCACGAATGCGCTCGTGCAAGCTTTTGCTTTAATTCTGAAACACCCTGTATATGACAACAGCTCATCCGGCTATCCCTATTACTGACATTGTTGCTAATTGATGCTCGACGGAGCAAAGCCTTGTTTAATTAGCTGCTCTTGGATGGTGGCTATGTACCTACCAAGGGTTGGGCCAAGCGATCCCATGAGGGTTGGGACACACCCTCCAGGAGCGCAAACCATTAAATTTTTCAAAGACCTTTTCGAGAACGTTAAGGGTTTCATTAATAACTCGCCAATATGCCGTCGCATAATGTTCGCAAAGCAGCATTCTTCCTTGTACATTGTTATTATTGCAAGGGTAGTTACTTAGGGCAGTTTTCTAAGTTTCACGGTGAATCTTTGTCTATTGCAGAAACGATTTTAAACCATACGCTCATATATTGGGTAACTTAAGTACAGCATTTTCTGAAGCCAATGTACTTTGTATTTATTGATTTTGTCTGGGCTTGTTATTTTATATGTTTTTGGTAAAAATATAATCTAACACGCAAAACATTATTGCGTCTATACCCTACACCATAAACTACGTCGTACAGTATTAATCAAAAGTACTAGTATCTGTTTTGTTTGATTGAGAATGAAAACTGTCAGGTAGTTTGTCTTCTTTAACACATTTAATCAGAATGAAGTACTTCTCTGCATTTTCATGATTAACTTGGAGATGTTCACGGGGTGGTTATTACATAGAAAATTAATTGAGTCGATTGTTTGCCACGTCCTGTGGTTTGCTATAGAGTTCAGCAACGGAACAAACACTGTAATGTGTGCTTAAATGTCGCTGACTGCAACGCTGTTTCGTGAGCGTGATACGCCACGTGCAGAAAGCTCCTCGTATGTAGATACACGTATACATAAAATAAAAAAGAGAGATTACATCAGGCTATTACAGTTTTTACCAAAATTTTACCTAACCTTGCAGACACAATAAACTTTACATATGGCTAATACGTATGCACAGAGTTCGATCTGATTCTGAATCGAAATTTCAACGTGAACTTTATGGCCGTTAACTGTAATCATAATACGGGGTTAAAATAGCTAGCCGTAAATTTTACTGCTCTTTAGCGAAAATGCAACGCGTTGCATATTTGATATAAAGATAGTTGATAATAAATTCTAGGAAACTTTGCACAGTACGAACGTATTCACAGGTGTACGTATGCAGAGGGTTTAGAAATGTGCTGTTAAAGGCAATCAGGCCCGTCTTCACTGTGCCGATCTAAATCAGGCTCATTTGATTGATCGCTGAAGTAAGGCCAATTTAGGGTGGCAATTAATGTTTGAATTATTATCTTTGCACTCGATCTTGTCTACGTTGTTACACTGTCTATTTACTTGTTCGTGTTTCACAGCGTTAGTCTTGTACCCTAGAATATATATTGGACTCTATATTGTGGAAATATAGTGTGAATTTTATGGTGTGCGTGTATATATATATATATATATATATATATATATTCGTATATTCCGCATACTAAAATTTGCCTGACTAGTGCTGTACCTTACTAATAGTATGGAAGATTAATCGGATCGAAGAAAACAACGTTTCGAGCATCTAAAATTGTAATCGCAATTCTAGGGCTTCTTAAAATAGATTTTCTATCCGTTTCCATTGTCTATCTTATTTTGGATCAAATTTATCAGAATCATCAGGCACACATGCATTACGTATGCTATTCGTAGTTTTGCATGAGTTGGATAAAATTCCATTCTTTTTAGTGCTTCTGGAATTATTAAAATCATTATTGGCACAAGATGACTTTGGAATTACGTAGATAAGGATTTATAATTTGATTATATATATATATATATAT
>JARPRG010000598.1:999125-1014355 GCA_031001745.1 Hartigia nigra | reverse complement strand
AATCATTATTGGCACAAGATGACTTTGGAATTACGTAGATAAGGATTTATAATTTGATTATATATATATATATATATTTCAATTGTAATAAAGATAGCTAGGCTAGTTCGCTGTTTTAAAGGAACTTTTACACGCGACAGGTTCTCGTGTCAAAGGTATAGAATTGTTTTTTGTCTGACATAAATAATTGGTACGATTCAAATCACGTGACAAGGGAATTACAATGGCAGCTGTCCTGAAAAAGTGCAATGACCAGACGATCTTCGATTGTCTGCCGTGGAGTTTGCGTCAGGTCATTTCTATTGACTTTTTGAATCAATTACTTAACAGCTACAGCGAAATGTCTTGATAGGACGATAAGGTTACCTCTCAATGTTCAACGGACTGCTCGATTTGTTTCGGATTAGATTGAATTTCATTCCATGAAAAAAATGTTAAGGATCCGAATAAATACTCAAAACTAATTGAAAACAGAATCACTTTGGTAATTTCAACGATTCTATTGAATGTATACATATAGATACGAGACAGAGATAAGATTCAGTTAAAAGAGTTTTTTTTTAATAAAATGAAACAGTTTGGGAATAAAAGAGAAAAGAATTCAGTGGACATATTTGTCAAAAATAAAGTAACAGAAGTCGTATCCACCTTTTATGTGAAGTTTTGAAGGTTTTTTAAGTTTGAGATATCCATCGACCTGAGGGCTGTATTTTGCACGGTATGAAGCACATTTAAAAGTCAAAGTTCTGCAAGTTATCCAATATCGTTGACAGAAAAGTTTTAAAAGTCGAAATGCGTATCTTCATTGTATATCAGCGTGACTCGTGTAGTATTATTATTAGAGAAAGGATAATTGGCCCTGTTGTATAACCAAAGTTTTCTATTCCTAGTAGCGATAAAAAGCGTATGCGAGAAATTCTGCCGTAAAATCATTTATATACATACCCAAATTTCCCAAGAGTTTCTATCGGCATATACAACAACCGGGTCATGACATCAGCTTAACGTTCGGAGGACTCTCTAATATTTGGAATCCATAAAGAAATTACCCATCTCAGTTGATCTCACAGCCTGATCATATATGTATGATAAAACTCTTGTATATCTATGTACATGCATAGTTACTTTATAAAAAGTCCTCTCATCCATTTCTCTTCATTTTCCAAAAAACTTCAATAGTGAGATCGACATACATACATAAGCCGCAAGCATATAAATTTCTGATTTCCCCAAGGAGTTCGAGTACACCTGACAAATAATGCACCTCAATGAAAAACAGTCTTGGCAAGATGTTAGATAACTTTGAGACAGCTTTCGGAGAAGTCAACAAAATTGTCACAGCATCGTCCTCGGTCGAACGTAATACGTAAACAACTTATAGGTTAAGCTAAAGACTAAAATCCTATCAAGCAATTTCCATTCTATCTTCTCTACGAATCAACAATCATTTGAAAGAAAAGGCATACTAATCGATTACACAGACTAAAGTACGAAAATAAAACGTGATGTTTAATAGAAATTAAAAGAATTCTAGAGAAGTGCCAGAATCTTCATGGAACATGAGGTTAATGTACTCTGCAATACGTACTACGTACATAAGAGTTAGGATTACGAGGAGCTTCTGAACAGTAGAAAGTGCTGCCACCTGCGCGGAGGGCGTGGCGCTAGCTCTTGGAAAAGCTCAGTCGAAGGAGAGCCTTCATCCTGTGATATACGCAATACTCTGCGTCCTGATCCGCGGGAGGGAAAGCCCGAAGGCTAGGAGGAACGAGAGAAGGGATAACGAAACTCGCGAAACGCCGAAAACGATGAATGGACGTGTACGCCACAGTGCCTTACAATGAACACGAGGCTAATTACTGGCTGTAATACGAGACTCATTACACGTTCCGTCATTCTCAAGAATGACTTAATACACAGTCATACGAATCCTGTGGATAATCGGGATATCATTCTTCAGAAGATAGAATCCGATATATAGTCAGGACTATGGCGGCCACTGGATGTAAACAGACATTGAAACACGAAAGGAAGACGAGGACGAATTATTTCCTGACGTGAAATCAAAGCCGAATGATATAAACTGATTGTTACACCGAGTGAAGTTGTCATTGGTCCAGATTCAGTGTACAAAGTGTAGCAGCCTGAGCGTCCAAAAATACATATAAAACAATAACACTGGTAACACTGGTAATAATAATACACAAGACTCGTTAAATAGTATTTTAAGAATGTTGTGCATCGAAGAAATCGTGTGATGATCCAAAGGATACTTACAACCCTTTCTTCTTCCCATAAGAATTCCTTACGTGTCTCGTAAAGAGTGTCAAGATCTTCCTGAGTGTTTGCAGTCTGTGGGATGTTTCTTATGTACGAGACATCAAGTAAAAGTGGATTCTAAGCGTAAAGTGTTCTCGTATCCTGCGATGATGTTACTAATAGAATCTACAGTATCCTTTTCAGGGGACCGTAGGTCCAGCCGTTATGTTGTTCATTAACGTCCTATTCAAGACTATCCCCTACCCTTGCAGCGGCTAAATCAAAAGTTTTTTTTTCGAAAACACAAGACACGAAAGATGGCTGACTCAATATTTTACAACGTACCGTCTGCTGCTTTCCCACCTTTTTCAAACTGTCTCTTTAACAACTCATCTCGTTGGTCCGTTCCAACGATTTAACAACCAATGACAATTACGGCCGCCATTATCACGTTACACAATCTTCATACCGATATATACAACGCGACTGACTGATTAACTCTATTTAAAAGAGAAAACAAATAAAGAGTTTATTCAGTACTCTGACTATGCTACTCGTCGAAATGTGTAATAAGCATTTCCCCATCTTTTCCAAAGACAATTTTCTTCCATGTATTCACATTTCAATTGAATATTTTGGGAGATTCGATCTTCGGGACTGCTAACGAGTCTGGTACACGGACGTGTCTATGCGGACACGCAAAAATAAATAAGACGATAGTATTCTGTGACTGAGTGGAAATATCGTAGAGGAAAATATAAAAAAAAGGAAGAGTATAAGAACCTAAAACCTAAAGAATGTTAAGATACGAAATAGAGGAGGAATAAGATATAGTGATGGATTTCGTGTAAATATTGCCAAGGGTTGTAAACACATACGACCATATAATAACAATATGCCTGCACCATAATATATACCTTATAATGTAACGAACGCTTCGCCGAATCTAATTTAAATGTATCGACGATTATCGTGTACATATAATAACTTATGTATTCACACGCGCGCTTACTTTTTGTAAACACACGTATGCCGAGGTGTAACTAATATAATCGGTGTTAAAGAAAGTCAATTGCAATGGTGTTGCGCGAAGTGTTGTTTTCACGCGTGTCGCATCCTTTTCCCATAAGGGTCGCATCAATACTACTCGTGTACAACAATGGAAGACTGACAATGAGGCGTGCGATTCAGCATTTCCAACGACATATCGCTTACCCACCATAAGGTAATTTTTATCTTTACATTTTTTTTTCTTTTTTTTTTACCAGCATAATAAAACAGTGCGCTCGTGTTTAAGTTTCGGTTACTTATTCATTTTTATGTAGCTAACATTGTTAGTATCTAGTGTATGTATGGTATTCCGACAGGATATATGCCTTTCAATTATTTATTAGTACATTCAACTCCATTAGGATTTAATGGGTTTATGTATATTGTCTTTCCATTTATTCTCCTATCAGAAGACGAATTGCCGATGCATTTCCGGTTGAATTCTATTGCCAGTCCGACGGGTCTCTTATTGGAAACTCATATTCAGAGAATGTAATACCTATTCGCTTAGTGAGCCGTATTATTTGACATTGAGATATATATATATATATATATATATATATATATATCCTAAACTGTGCTAAACCGAATGTGGATTATGATATGAAACTGGATTATGTACAATAGGTACTGCAGGTATCAATATATTTTTTATTCCACACGATTTTTTCTTCAAGATAAACTGCATCGTCTAATAGTCTATGCATTTGAAATTTTTCAAATTTTTGTTGCACCTTTACTACTTGCTGTTTGGAACTCAAAAGATTGTGTATTACACACGAAGTATTGTCTACGCAGTTTAAAGTCATATACTATGAGAATATTATATTATATGTACAGGTGCTTTGCATAGTAAGTATATGTATGCTGGATATGGTAGTATGGTATCTTGTATCTGTTTCGTGTATACGATACATGACATACTTGACCGATACTTACAGTGTCAGTAGAGTGCGTTGACTATAGCATAGTACACTAAAAAGGTATTGACTATATCTAACTACATAAATGCTTAGTCGTAAGGTAACGCGACGGGTTGTAAAAGTTGTTTGACAAGCAATTTCGCTCTTCTCAATTGCGTTAGATCTCTAAGCATCATCTTGAAATGATTCTAGATTAAAATCGTGGAAGTTTAATTCTTCGGAGTCCCAGTTAAATATTTTTTTATCGTCACGAGACATGGTTCTCACGGTTTCCATATATATTATGAAAACACAAAATACACACTCACTTACTGGTAATTATCGAGAATTAATTGTAACATGCGATCTTGCTGAAATACTTTTTTACCTGTTGCGCGAAGTCGCGAATGGCTTCTCATGCGAAAAGTTTTACCACTGACTATACAAGTGGAAATTGTCCGTTGAGAGACGAAAGAAAGTATGAAAATTAAGATATCTCTGTGAAGTTCATATTTCTTCCGGTTAACTTTAGATAATCGTAAAATATATCCGAATTTTAAAGACTAGTCATTCCTAGTGTATGCTCGTTCACGCATAAATGGACGGCGTGACTTTCTTGGAGGCTTTTAGGTAAATCGATAACTAATTAATTATTTATAGCACGGCATGTAAAACGATTTAATATGTCGAAGCATTTTATTGATGCTTGGCGGAGCATTAGTGAGAAGGTAGTTTTCTTTAATATTACAGTAAACTCTCGTTATAAGGCCACTATTGTGCCTCTCTCATCTCCCTGTGATATCTAGAATGTACGTAAAAGCGGGAGTGGGATACATAGTGGCTTTATAGAGAGTGTACTATAAATAGTGAACAGGGTCGCTGGAATTATATGTACATTAGGTTTAGTTTTAGTTTTAGGTTTGTCTATAATATATGGTATTCGCTATGAAAGTTTGCAAGTTATTTCGCCATAAGACTTTTTGCGAAAAACATCGGAAACTGTTGTGTAAGGACATGGCGTAATATTTTCCGCCCCCTTTTTTTTTAAATATTCATTCATTACGCTCTGGCTTCCATTTGTCCTGTTCTTAGTCCTCTATGCTCCTCCCTGTTATTCTTTTCTGCTGTACACAGGACTCGAGCGTCCGGACGCCTCTCCTGGGTACCTGAGTATCTATTTATATGTGGATGCTGCACCGAAACGTCTGCAGCGCACATAAAACATTGAATGGCGGACTTTCGCTTTTCAGGTTTTCCTTTTCTAGTTTTTTTTCTTTTACCTTTTTTTTCGACACCTACCATACATACACGTATACGCCCGCTTTACGGGATACGTGAGATATTCGCTTGACAACGTTATAAAAAATTCAGTATAGTCATTTCGGTGATATTTGACGGTGTATTATATTTGTTTGCTTTTTCTTCTTTCCGATTTACATTTCTTTTTGTTTGCGTTAAAATAATATCTGCGTGCATTGGAATACATTGTATATTGTATACAATGGTTCATTTGTATTGTACATCGTTCATTTATTGCTCAAGGTACTAATTGCGATTTTCACGCGGTACGCATAATTATTCACAAAATGTGATCAGTAGAATCTTTGGATTTTCGTTTTCCAATAATACGACAATAAAATAAACGTATGTGTCATTGCAAGTATAATGTTTTTTTTGTTTCTGGCTGGTAAATCGATTAGCATTAATTGTACAAAGTCTACGGTAATTGTATATGCGCGTATGTACAAGGGTATCTTTAGTGTACCGGATGAGCAATTGCTTCATAGTATTGTGAATAGAATCTTTTTTGTCTCGTGACATTTTACAAACTAATCACTGTGATGAACGAAAAAAGAAATAATTTTGTTTTAATTCTCTAGTCTTTTTTTAGTTCTCCCTTTTATGTACTTTGAAAAAGAAAGCTAGTGGCTGATGGTTTTACTGTTCGCCGGGTGCCAAAAACATACATCCAACACACATGGCCTTAGTCCTTTGTAACAGCAGACAGTAGTACGCGAATCGTCGGATCTTTTTGTCGGGAAGAAAGAAAAAAAAAAATTATGGTACTAGGGAAAAATTAGGGAATTTGTTTTATTTTCTTTGTCCTTTTGAAAAGAGCCAGCCAGTTGAAGCGTTTACACAATTACTCGGCGACTGCTTCGAAATCCTTCAATGATCGACGATATATCTTTTTAGTCGTTTTTGATGTTTTTAGGGGGAATTTTCGGAAATTTGATGGTCATTTTTTTTAAATATATAATTCGTTTTTACCGTTTATTGAAACAGACGTCAAGCGGAAACGGTACTGTGATATTGCCACTGAAGGATATTGACAGGTCATCGATTCTGTAGTTAAATTGCTACGAGGAATGAGAATCCGTTTATAAGGGCTATAGAAATACAGTGATTGTCACAAAAGAAAAATCGTGAATCTACAAGTCGAAGAATACGTTCACAAAAATATCGATACCGTCTGACAAGGAAATTTTTTAAATAAATTTCTGGATTCCAAGCAGTCCCAAAAAATAGCCATAAAAAATGTATTCGAGACAAAAAAGATATAAGAAATTCTGACAGATTGAACAAATTTGCAATTGCAAACGATATAACGATAAAACAAAAAATATCATGGGTTTAGAATTTTACTTGAATTTTTTATTCCCCATATGCTATCTTGCCAGCGGCAGTCAAAGGAGTCTATAGAAAAGTATACACTTAGGAGTATATAACGAAGCAAGTTAGCAAACAAAAAACTTAAAAGCGGCTGTTATGGCTGAAAATCAATATTAAAATTTTCACGAATATGAAGACCTACAGAGATTCATATTTTTCTGCAAACTGGCTGGTTTCTCTTCAGTAAAAGGGTAGGTAATGCAAGGCAGACCGCGTGGTCCCAAGTTGGAGTATACCTAGTGGAGGGTCGATAGCCCTGTTCGTACAGCGCGAGCGCCATGCTCACTCACTACACCCCCATACCAACCCATATACCATGGACCCTAAGGATTGCAAGCCAAACCCCATAGAAGGTACAGTAGCTGAAACGCGGATCGACGTAAACCACTTGGAAAGACCATTTGGAAGAATTTCCTTATCTTCCTATTTTTATCTTTCGTAACTACTCGAACGACTACAGTCCAATTTACATAATCATTTCTTTCTCACAAAAAACTCATAACTAGGTTAACATATGTTTGAGGAAAGAGCGTAAAGATATTCAAAAATACTCACGTAACTGGAAATGCTAGTCAGTCGGGAAGTAGAGTCAAGGACGTTTGCGGATTTAAAAAAGCTTCTTTATACATTTTCTTCTATTGACAAGTGACAAGCTTAATATGATTTTCCAGTAGAATAGGATTTCTCAAATATACTACATCCCCTTGTGCCTTTTATATGGGAATCTATATACATACATAGTAGAATGCTTAGATATATCAAGAAACGCGTTTACATTGGAGAATTGTAAAGTGACCATAGGTCGTTTAAGATTCTTTTTTTATGGGATACTTACGTTACCATGGTAGGTGCAATAAGAATAATGTTAGTTGCGCAATGACATTTACGACGAATGGCGGGAACTCGTTGAATTTCAAAAGACTCAAGAAAGAATGAACTTCCTTTACCTTAATCGTATATTCTTTTATTCCTATGAATTATGTACCTTGTATTGCATCGCAATACGTATCAAGGCCTTCTCGTACCCGATCCGTGCTTTTCCATTGGAAGCTATATATACATAAAGCGGAAATCCTCGCGTCGGCTGAATTTCCGGTTTACTCGCTATACCGTCGAAATCCAGTAGCTGGCCTAAGCCCGGATGCCAAGCTGTGTTCTTTATGTGGTTCGCGTGCAAAGGTGATATGCCATGTGCGAAGAGGTAGCTAGTCTGTCCATGGCCGTATAATTGGAACAATTAGTCTGCTATATTCTCAGTATAGAATGGAATGCTAGAAATGAAGAAATGTTAGACACTTCGGATCAGTGTTATTTTCAATTAATATGGCAAGAATTTTGCACACTTTGTAATACGCAGTTCGCAATCATTTTGCAAGCAGTGTTATCGATAAGTAATAAAGGTTTATATATTACTCAGTTAAGGTTTTTTTGCGACTGTTAAAGGGAGATCCAAACGTTTTTTTTTTGTTTATTATTACATTTCCTCAGCATTTTTTTGCGACAGTTAAAGGGAGATCCAAATGTTTTTTTTATATATTATTACGTTTCCTCAGCAATTTCATTTTGAAGAAGAGAAAAGAAGCAGAAAAGAATTTCACTGTCGAATCAATTTTTCGGTTTTATTATTTCCATCGTTACTATCCGTCGCTCGAGTGAACGAAAAGGCTTTAGAAATGGTGAAGTGAATATGAGTAATGAAAGAAGGAGGAAAAAGAAGAGAAATATCTAAGGCAAAATATAATAATAAACCAAAAGGGTCAAGTTGCTTGTAAGAGATGTTCAATCGAATTCATGGAAATATTTCTTGCTTTTCATCTTTTATTCCTCCAGCAAGTAAAGGTATGGTTCAAGTCTTTTCGCAAGTTTGATTCAAGTCCAGCCGTTGTCGCGAAGCTGTAACTCTCCCATACTTGTTATAGACCTTTTTTATATTTGAAAATCATCATACGAAGTCTAGCTAGAGTATGAGATAAGTCTGGATTAAGTATAGGATATTCCACTAAAAGTCTACCTCAGCTAGACTTGTCCCATAATTAAGCAATATAATTATTGCAGAAGTCCAGCTCAGCTAAACTTGTTCTGGACATGATAGTCGTCTTCGGTTTTTGCGAGACTTACAAGAATTACTCCTATATACTCAGGCTAGACCTGCGAGACCTATTCTTAACGTATCCTAGACCATTACCAGATTACATATGGATTCCCTCTACAGATTGCTACAAAGTAGATATCCAATTTCTCCGGAGTTTCTCTGAACTACGTATGCAAAGACGCCTCGAAGATGACGAAGCAGTGGAACTAGAAGTAGAAAGTAGAAAATAAAAATAAAAGAAGGTACTGCGACCATTCAAGTATCAATTCAACTCACATATACGTATATACATATAGACGATAGGTATATGTACCTATACTCAAAAGCCCACGGACACTTGTTGCCCTGCT
The DNA here is from genome assembly GCA_031001745.1 of Hartigia nigra. Classification (NCBI taxonomy): domain Eukaryota; kingdom Metazoa; phylum Arthropoda; class Insecta; order Hymenoptera; family Cephidae; genus Hartigia; species Hartigia nigra. Next base: position 1,005,029 of record JARPRG010000598.1, on the reverse strand, counting down.
GAGCTTGTCGTGCGTGAGTACAGAGCCCTGTGGAAACAGTCCTATCCAACATGACGATGAACATTTGATGTCCACGAGAAAATCCGAAGATACCACGGAAATTGCCGAGCCCTCTGCTTACATGTTAGTATACCTATACGATCTACCGTGAAAAGCGGCCGTTTATAACTTCTCAATATGCGTGTAGCCTTTTGTGAATTGTAAAAATGCACTTCTTCAGACCTACGTGAAAATCGAATGTATAGTAAATGGGAGTCTCTTGTGGTTGGCTGTAATACAATGTACTATAATATATATCTATGTAGGTATTTTATGTGATAAGGTAGCGTGTGATGATAACGGGGTCGACACCTTGTTAAAAATTCGTGGCGAAGGAAAAGTTCATGGAGATAGTGGGAGAGCATATCCCCCTCCCCTCCCCCCCACATCCACCCCACATCCACCTCACATCCACCTCCCGTCCCTTCGCTTTCCTCTGCACATTTCGTCATCACCGTCTTTAGTAGAAAAGCTCCAGTCGGCGTGATAACGAATAAAATTATGCGAAATTCGAGCAGCTCAAGCTATTCTTAACCCTGGTCTCTCCGCTACTGACTACTTCTACTACTACTAGTATCCGAGGAAGTATTTTGTTACTACACTACGTTATTCTTGACACCCTTACTTCCCTGATAAAGTACGGCCTCTGGTGGTGCTGATTAGCTTCTTGTGCTTGAAACAGGGATAAATATTTATGGAGTGGTACTGTACGTGTCTTTTTGGATTCTTTGAACACTTCTATGTATTTTGTATATCCATCGTTTGTTACTGTGATTAAAAAAAAACAAGTGATACTGGACTTACCTGAAATAGAGTGCTATAACAAAAATCGTTAAAACTAGTGATTTTTAATTTTAAATGTAAATCAGGCTTGTTGTGTAATCGATTGAGAAGTCTGGCGATTTGTTGTCAATACTGGGGACTTTCTTGTTAGCCTAAGTAAGTGCACCCTTACGGTAGCAAACCTTCTGATAAATCACCACACCCTGTTGATGACGTCAGGTGAATCACCCTGACCCAGGCCGCAGTTAAAGCTGTGGTCGCTGGTTACAGTCACGAATACAGAGTCACGAAAGGACCCAAGGGCTTAATTAACATACTGATATCAATTCAGATAGTCAGCGGGTAGTCGCTACTTCGGTATTCGCTAGTCGATGCTGTATCGTATAGATAAAAGCGAGATGGAAATAAAAATGGCCAAATTCTACGTGTCAGTTATGTTCTAATTATAGTCCTACCATTTTTCGAAAGACTTCAACGTTGATGGGTTTCTGGGTCTGTATATACGTGAAGGATAGGCAAGAGACAGGCAGTGGGCGAAATAGTAGAAGACAAAAAGAGGGAGGGGAAATAAAGGGTTTTTCTCATAAGGCGTTCTTGGTGCTTTTATCGAAGAGGGAAACAAAAAAGAATGAAGGAGAAACTAAAGTAGAACAAGCTTAATCCTTACTCGCAGGATACGTAACTGTCCTTATAGGTAGGCGCTACTTATTTTTACTTGAGGGATAACGAGGTGCTGTTAATAAATACTTGAAAGATCGTAATCGTAATCGCATATAATAATATACAATACTGTAAGTATGTACCATTTACTCTAGCGATCCTTCTAAAGGTGCATAAAGTTTCAACGAATCTAGTATAACTTCCTGAAAATAGCCTTGGTACACGTATTTCTTGTGGAAGCATTTACGAAGGTAGTGCTTAAATATTTATTCGATCTTGCTATAGATCCTAGATATCTGCTCACGTGACATTTCGTGATGTTACGAATTTTCATTGGAAATTTCCTTTGGAGTTTTATAAATGAAATTTCTCTTCGCGATCACGCGTTTAGGTAGCATCGTGTGTACTGGTCTGTGCTTCAGACGGATAATTATTTTATTTTAATTCCATTCTACTCTTACTTCTTTATCTTCGTTTCTTTTTTCCATTGGTACAGTCGCGTCAATGAATAGCAGCCAATAAAGCGATCGTATCGACGCATAATTTACTCGCCCTAATGAAAACGTCCAATAATATACGACAAAGTCAGACGTAAAACACGCCAGACAGTAGATAGTGAAGCCAGGCAGAAATTCGTCAGACTAGTAAGGATGCGCGTGTTTCCGTATACACGTGTGGTGTATACCGGTAAGCAAATGTTGTTATTACGTTAAATATTATCAGATGACTATGTTTTCGCGTTTCTACGGTAAAATTAGAATTCGTGTCTGACACGTTTGGTATGCATGCATTTACGCCGTGGGTGGCGCTAGTCGAATGTGCAATGGTAAGAAGGAAATATGATGAAGCTTCTGGGGCTCTGACTGTGGTACCCGATGTTCCATTTAACTTCGGAATTTTACGGCACCGCTGTGAATTTATGTCCCTTTACGGCTCTCTGCATCTAGGTATACGTATATGTATACATGACTATAAGCGTCTATGGGAAATACGTTCTCGTAGCTACATCATTTAACCAATATGCAGCACATATGTAAACATCGGTAACGTTTCTCTTATTAAGAGAATTTTTTCATATTATTTAGTTATTTTTTTCTCACAATTTTTTATTTTTCCCTACTACTGTTCGTTCAAATAATCTATAACTTCAGGGAACAATCATGATTTTCATCCACGATAAAATTGATATTAAAATTATGCACTATATAGATATATCATAGGTTACCTATAGTTAAGGGTTGCAACGTTATTTATTATTCTAAAAAAATGTTTGCCATATGACAAAAGAGATATCTCTTAATATTTTTAACCACAAATAGGATATCGGCGTACGTTACTCTTCCTTAATATTGAGACAAGTTATATTTCATATAAATTTGGTTAAATCGCACATTTTCGCGCGGTCCGAAATATCTTGTTGACAGATTTAAAAAAACGTAGTAAAATCCGCACGACATAAATAACACGTAAAGCCAGTCGTGTTGTCGTTTCACTATATATCTAGCAGTGGCACGTAGATAAGTTGTATAGGTAACTTAATCTCTTGGCACCGGTAAAACTGGATTCCGCGATTTTACCGTGACGTAACTATAATTTAGGTGCGTTCCGTTGGCACGCCCGTTGACAGTCCTCCTGGTTGGTTGGCTGCCAAATGTTTCCACATAAGGGATAAGAGGGTTGTTCAAAGCCTGCCATTTTGCACGCTGGGATTAGCTTCACGCGGTGTCCCAAATTTTACGTCAGACGAAAATGGGCCGTGAATTTTTTGGCAAGGATGTCCTTCCTCCTGCCGGTTACAAAGGATTGGGTTAGATGCTAGCAGAACGGTACCTTTGTCGACCGGACATGGAAAGATACCAAAACCGGATATTGGGTGCTGGACCAGCTGGTATCCCTACCGTGACTCTACGACGACCAAGAGTATTATTGCCTCGCTCAGTGAAGAAATAATAGTTACGTTAATGACGAGTTAGTTATATAGTATATGAAAGAGACAGAAAGTGATAGAGGGAGGAAGGAACAGAGTAAGCACTAGAACAATAGAAGATATATCTATAAGGGTGCGTACCCTTCATCTCTCCAATATATCGAAGTTTAGGAATGCTCAGTCAGAGTCTAACGAATCCAACCCTCCAAGCCTAACGATCGATCGATGATGTTACCCCATCGAACAAATTCCCTCTTTTACTGCTTCTTTCTCTTTCTCTCATTCTCATATCATTCAATACCATCAGAATTCCCCTCTCACTCAAATATACTCTCTTTCACTGTATAAGGCTGGAACAAAATCTTCCTCAATTTTCTTACGTTCCACTTTCCGCGTCTAGTGTTATTTATTACTCTTTTTTTCTTTCTTGCTCTACTATTGTGCTCTACCTCGATGGATTTGTCACATGTGGAGCGTGAATTTCAAAGGCTTTTGCGTCTTTTAAAGAAAAACTGCCAGTTCTTTTAGCACACGGATCACACACAATTAACTTTGACATTTGTACGGTAAAACCGTTCTTGCTAGTATTATATTTGACACGCCCTCTATATCTGTCTCTCTCTTAGACGTTTAAACGCACGTAACTTTGTCTCTCTCGCACTCACAGTAGGTATATAATTTTTGCAAAATCCTTCTTTATCCAACTCAAACGTGTCTATCTGTATAAATATACCGTACTTGGGATTTGGCACGCCTCCTACGTCTGTCTCTCTTTTACTCATATATTTTTCATATCTCGCTATCTCTCTCGTACTTGTTACCGGTATAGGAAATTTCAAAAATCTAACATTCAGTCCTTCTATCCGTTTAAGTACGTTTTATATATGCGCATATATGACTCGTGTATGAAATTGCATACTAGCCATTAAATGCACTTGCATATCTGCACGCATGGCTCTACTACCAACACTTGCGAGCGTTGCTATCGAAGTTTTCAGTTTTCAGCTCCAAAGGGGAAAGATTCTTCGTCGGAAATACGTCTTACGCCGCAAAATACTTGGACATTCGAGAGCCGATGGAATTGGACAGTAGCCAAGTGAATTGAAACTTTGCTCTCGAATGCATACGCGAACGAAAATATTAGTTGCAATTAGCTATGTGAAATATGACTGCACCACGAAACTTTAGCGTTCCGAGTGTTCTCTCCGAAAATCTGCTAATCAACACTAGACTCTCCCGGTAATATTCAAGATTCAATAAATACGTACAGGGATTTGAATAAAAAATGAAAGGTAAAAATAAGACTTCCTCGAACGGAAAATATGCTCACTTATGATTCACTGGAAGGGAATTGACATTTTCTCGGTTTATCATTCTCAGCGAGCTCTCAAAAGTACGTCATATTTCATTTTCATAGCAGCGCTTAAACAGTCGGTGTGCTACGCGAAGGGTTTTCCGTAAAGAAATAAAACGGAAAATGAATGGGAAACGAGTGAAAGAAAAATTTGCCGAGTGGTCGGAGAAGTCGCAATGTATAAGGAAGGGTCGGAAACTTGGAATTTTGAATTAACCGCTTTGGTTAATTATTCGTGTCGTTACCTATAGCTGTTGCTACTTGGCAAGTCGAGTCGAGTCCCTTTGGGTCTAGTGTGCGGTTGTCGAATTTATTGGTACGCGTGTATGCGCATGTCAATGCATTTCTTATGGGACAGAGCATTGAATTTTAAGCGAATTAGCTAAAAGCTCAGGTGAAAATAAAAAAGATATTGAATTACGTATATTTTACGGGTTAATATTTTTAACTCGAAATTCATATATTTTCAAATGGATTTATGAGTAGTATGGCATTCATGTTTATTCCTTCATAAGGAAAATGGAAAAAAAATAAATTCAAAGCCTTCTGGCAGCGCTCCATTAACATTTCTCTGACATTTCTCAACCCTTGCCTCGTTAGGCGAACAATGCACGTCTCTCATATGTATATGTATTGAGCCCACGTAGAAGAAGCATCGAAGCGTATCGCCATAATAAATCTCGCATTCTATCAAGAGAATTGAGAGAGACAAAAAATGGCGAACGAATCTTGATGAACCTATGCAAGCGCCAGTCATTATATATCAGACGAGTCTCTCTCTCTCTCTTTGAAACAAAAGTATATAGTGTTATTCAAGAATATTGTACCACCTCAAGATGGCTCTATCATTAGAAATCAAATGGAAGGACTAACTTCAGTTTGACGCAATACTTAGGTAAATAGGGGCGTAAATAATTACGATAGCATCATTCCAGATGTCTATCTTCTTTTTGGTATTTTTACGAAATACCAAAGCCGATAGTGGAAAAATGGTCAGCTATTTACGCAGCAAGGATGGTACTCCTATTAGTTGAGGGGGCGGAGGCTTGGTTTTGCGTTGCTGAGACTCGATATTTCTGGCCGAAAAGTTTTGTAATCGTGTCTGAGATTGGCCCTATTGTACGGGAAATATATATATATA
>JARPRG010000598.1:949820-999025 GCA_031001745.1 Hartigia nigra | reverse complement strand
AACTTTGACCGGCTCCCATTTAAAAACTACGCACTTTTGAACAAAAGGAAGGTCATTTTCGTAACCTGCTGTTGCCCTGGATTATCGCTATGTCAAGATTATCATCGAATTTTGGGACACCCTGTATATACTATATGTAGCTCTTTTACGACGATGCTATGTTAGAGGCCCCGCAAACCGCTTACGTTAGTGAGACCTACGGCGAGGAGGAGCTAGCGCCATCTGTTGGATTCTCAAGATAGTAAAATACGGGCCGATTCCAACTTGTCGTTTTTTGCGTCTATTATACAGTTATTGACAATATTATTAGATCAGCCCGCTTTGTATCGTTCATAGCAAAGCGGCTCTTCTCGGTTTAAGTGTGATGAATATCCTGATTCGCAGAAAAATGGAATTTAGTGAACGGTCGTAATGGCGGCGCCCATAATGTTTTTACAGGTCAGAAAGGCACGATTTCTTTTCGTACATTTTTCTCATAATTGCAAAGTTTTTCACACCTAAACTGAGAAGAGCCGCCAGCCGTATCGCATAACGAAGCGGGCTCATAAAAAATTTTGCTAAATTATTTAGAAATGAAGGAGAAAAACGAAAAATACGTTTCCTCATTTGTGACGTCACGCGATATATTGGGTTGTTCGTAAAGTCATTTCGTTTTTTTTTTTTTAGTGAAAATGAATGGGAAAAAACGAAATGACTTTCCAAATAACCCAATATATATCTGTAGCCCTTGGTGCTACTTATTCTACGCGCGGGTACGTGGTATTGGCTGAGGTAAAAAGTTGGAAAAGTTTATGTTGTACGCGGTGCTTGTTGAAGAAATAAATATATATTTTGGTCTTACAAGATCACAGCTAGTCCTTCTCACTCTATGTCCTAATGACGACTTTTTTAGAAGGCGGGTTTTGCCGGGCACCCTCTGGGGCGTTCCTCAATCTACCCGCGGCTGTCCGGTTTCAGGTGTGTTCGGCATGTTGCTGCTTCGGTGTCGCCCCGTTCCTGGTACGCCGCATAGCTAAACCAGCTGAACAGCAGCCTTAAGGAGACGCGGTTTATTGCGGATTTGTGTTGCTTTTGAAACTCGGATAAATTTAAACAGAAAACGATATTCTGTCACTTCTATTTATTCTTCATTTTGCTTGATATCTTGCTGTTGTGCCTTACGATGTCACAGGATGAGAGATGGAAACTTTGCTTGAAATTGCTGAAAAAAATTAAGGGTACTGAAGAGCTTGTTCCACGACTTGTATGAAAAATGAACCGTTTAATTAACTATCTTTTTCCTCTAGGTTTCTTATTATATCTCGTACTTGTTGACTGCATGATATTTTACATTTCTCTCTCTCACATTTTATGACTTCTATGATGGAATTTAACAATAAATATATTCGTGAATTAAATTTTCTGGTAATTAAGACTCGATGCCTACATAAATCCTTGATCCATTTATAAACTAATGCATAACTGCATCTTTGGATCCTATATATGTTTATAATTTAACATATAGGTACTTCATGAAAAATTTCTTATTAAAGTCAAACTGACTGACTGTATATAACTTTAAATTCTGGACACTGGCCTTTGGACGTCAGTTATTTCATTAACGTTTCAAATAAAAATCGATTTCTATGTATCTGCAATTTAGTTGAAGTAGAGAATTTTTTCCATTGCATGCTCCATTTATAATAGATATGCAAAGTAAGTGTACATATTAATATTTACTTTCTAGAAAACAGCAAAATTATTGTTGGCTTCGAAGAATCGCTTACTATCTTACAAGATCAAGCTGGAAATTCAGGCTTAGATGATGAGACTATTTCATTGCTCATTGATATTTTAACAGCGTTTAAAAGTATGTTAAATCAGTTTCTATCACAATGTATTATTCAATTGTCTTATTGGTAATTATCAATTATAGGTGCCTCAAAGTGTACACAATTAATAAAGTGTCTTGTACCAAAACACAGAATGCCTGATGAAGAAGTGGAGAGATTAATAATATGGTGGTTTTCATCATTAAATGATACGCCAGTTATGGTATCTACATTGATACTACAATGGCTTGTCGGTAAGGGTTTTATCTGTCTTGTATTAAAATCTAAAAGTTGTAATTAATGAAATAAATTTGCCTCAGGTCTGTGGGAGGCGCAACTTGTAAACCAGAAAACAATTAGTATTTTCTATGAGGTGTTTTTTCACACAATGCTTAAACGAGAAAGACTGGTAAGATAAGTTGTATTATGAACTAATTCAAAGGAAAAAAATACTCAAATTATATTATTCTTTGTGCAATTGAATCGTTATTGTCATTATTTTTAGGAGCAACATGTAGCCCGTTTGATTTACTTATTAACAAAACCACACGACGTTACGCGTAGACAAGTTTCTCGATTATTGGCTCTTCAGAAGCGACATTCAAAGCCAAAAAAATATATTACAGCCTTATTATCGTATGTTCCAATACAATACAGCTATTTTCAAATAAGTTTGCAACCTTATTAAATGGTGCTATGCCTTTTTTTCTTAATTTCAGATTATTTAAATCATATAAGCCTGAATTAGTTCCTGAAAAAATACCATCGATGAACATCGAAAGTGTCTGGAGGCCAATTCCAGAAGTGTTACGAATACAATTTGAAGACGCAAGAAATCGTGCAGAAATACAACAGCAACAGCACCACGCTTACCAGAATAATTTAAATTGGAACGTAACCCACGTGAGTACAATATTTGCACTACTAATTTATTAATTTCAAAATTAAAAATTAAAATTGCGTCAACTGTTTTATGCCGCTGCTGTATACTTTTAGGAAACAAAAGCGAAAAAAGAAGTAGAACCACTCGTACCGTCAGTACGCTATTTTCATATAGGATCCAGTATTTACAAGGATACCGATGCTAAATCCATTTTTGATATTAGCAAGTACGAACCATTTTCGTAATTGTAATTTTATTAACATTATATTAATATAATATTCGTTTTAGTTTGGAGCAATTAGGAAAGTATCAATTGAGTGTGGAATTACCATGCAAGGCTACATCCCTCTTGGCTAACACAGCCGGCTACCATCTTCTAACATTTGCCGATTTTGATTATCAAAGTAGATTCTGTTTTAACTTGCACAATTCTCTTCGTAGAGGTAATAATAAAGTTTAAGTAACATAAATAAATAAACATTCGTCCCACGTAATTTAAGTTTAATTAAACTGATTTCTTTGAATGTTTTAGCTTTAATTTTAGACGATGCAAAGTTCTCTAAAACTGAGAAAGAACAATTATTGGACATGACATCAGAATTTTCACGTTACATGCAACAGGGAATTCCTGTTGTCGAAAGATTCCTTGAAGAATACTTATATTATAATAATGCAGATCATCGTACAAAAATTTTGACGCTAATAACATACACAACATTGGAATCTTTTGGAGGTTCGTTTTCTTCTTCCAGCTTATCGCATTACTTCTTAGAATTTTCTGTTCTTACTTCACGGCATGGCATTTTTGTTATTTTTATAGAATTTGAGAATAATATCCTATTACATCTTCATACAATGTTTTATGAATCATCTCTGTCGGATAAGTGTCTTATTATCCGCTCTCTTGGAATGCTCTTAAGTAATTTGGTGAGTTTGATAATATTTAGACGTTTTTTTTTTTTGTAATATTGTAACATTTTTAAGTAATGACAAATATTATTCATTAGGTGATTAATCATGCGTTTAAAGACCCTGATGAAAATAAAGTCTCACCATTTTTGGGACAAAATTCTAGCGGTGACATTACAAATGCAATAAAACAAGTAACGACAGTAGCCAAGGATCTAATTGTCGCAGGATTAAATGTACATTCCTTTAATCCACTCCTTCTTTCCGAAGCTTTAACTTTCTACGAGCAGGTATTGTTCTAACATTTAATAGTATACCTTATTAAACTGTTATTTTGTTCATTAATCTTTGGAGGGCTGGAAGATGTTATAATATTTCAATGTTGGTGCCTGATATATAGGGGGCATATGTCCTGATATGAAAATATCTTTCGTGAATTAATTTTTTGAGGTTTCGAAAAAATTCCCGTCGATTTTCAGAAGGTTAATGATTTAATTTTTGTATTCAGGCTTGTAGATTAGAAACCAAATGCAATATACAACATTGGACATTAGCCCCGCCAGCAGTGATTTATGGTGGATTCGTATCAGGTAGTTGTGACATATTGTCAAGAGTGTGTACCCTATTACTTGGGTGAGATAAAATTAAATACAATTGACAACGAAAATAAGAAACATAATTATTATAAAAATTTCACGATACTGAAATATTTTCAGTTATCGGCAGATGAATGATCGATTCAAGAATTTGAAAGTGAGAAAAATGTTTGCCAGAGAAACAAAAAATACATACATTTATGCACAAGACATAGCAAAAGCCTTGTGGTTCAATAAGGTTTGTTATACTTTAAGTGAAAGTTTAATTTCTTAATAGCCAAATATAATAACTTTTTAACGAACAATGAATCTCGGCAGGGTTTCAGCAATCGGAATGAAGGTTATTATTTAAACAATTTACCAGACAGTGTGCAAAGTAATTTGCATGGATGTAATTTGGATGATATGCTCACTATAAATAACCACTTTGCTATACTACCGTACAAGTATACACTGAGTACAGCAGGATTAAAAATTGCCACATACGATGTAAGTGCAATATTATTTTAATATACAAAGTTTAACTAATGCGTCGCATATCAAGACCATCTAATGCAATTTGTATTGCAAAATTCTTCCTTATCAATCTGCATTTGTTTATACGAGTTTATTCGTTGAAAATATTTATTTAGGCAAATTTGATTCCTTCGTAGCCTTCATATAACGATATAAATATTTACACTAATACTATATCTCATGCATAAGAATACAAACTGATATTCCTTACTTTTTTCCAATCATGCTGCGCTCTTTTAAGATAGGTCCCTTCAGCTTCCATACGTTCCTATTGACATGTATCATTAATATCGATGCTTGCAAGAAATTGCAGCATGTCTCAAAACGTATGGCTTATCACTGTCAGCACTGTAAATAAAAGTACAATAAACGTAAAAATACCTAAACTACATAAGTACAACTTGAAAAAAGTCTAAAGCGAGTCACGCGAGTAATTAAATGATAAGTGCAATTATAATTTAAAACAGCTGGATCATTACTGATAACGATAAGCAGTCCAATCTGCGATCCCCATTTGCATAATTGATAATAGCTGATTTGTTGACACTAAAAATAATGCAGGATACGTTAAAGATATTGTATTAATCCTTGATATGATATTTCGCATCTTGGCAGTATCTGATAATATTCTCATTATTCGAGTCCGATATAACAAGTAAGAATCTTAAAAAGTAAGAAAAATTCATAGACGCGATTAATTTATACAAATAATATACTAAGTTCCTATAAACAGAATTTTCAAGGACTAAAATTCCTTAATCCTCTGTGATATATTAAAATAATTAAGTATTACTCCTTTTCAATTACGAGTATCTTTATCGATAACGTTTTCCCTGTAAGACAATAAGTTTATCGACAATTTGGTGATTCATGCTTTTACACATTGGGATCGTTTACTATACAAAAGTAAAAGTTAAATAATTATTAATATGCTATATGATTTGTTCCTACGACAATGAACAATCCTTTTTCTTTCAGGATGTTACAAATGTTGCGGCTCACTATTTTCCAGCCGTTAGTGAATTTTGGAAAGCATTTAGCGATTAATGTATAATGACACATAGCCAATAAAACAAATGATTAAAAAAAAATATTATTTGGAAAAACGCTGATATTATAATACGTTATTTACAAATTGTGTGCTACGCAAAACGGAACAACTGAAACGTAACATCCATATCTGGATATCTTTGAATCCATTCATTGTTTTTTTTTTTGCTTTTCTTATCTGTAAATATGTTTCAAAATTCCTTCATATAATTAATCTTGGGTATCACACACGTACGTAATACACAAGTCCGTCATGATAGACGTTAATCGTAATATTTCATTTTTATTTCCTCCAATTTACATAAAAATTGTCATTTACATCTCACTTAACAGTCTTGTGTACGCGTTCGTCTAGTAAAGAGATCTTATCGAATATTATCGTTACTATTAATTATTTTTCGCCCCCCCCCCCCCCCCCCCCACACACACACATCTTATACCATTTCCTTCTTGTCCGTTTTATGGATTTTCGACTTCCCTTATCGAAACGTACTGATATACGTACGATCAGGACAAAAAAAAACAAACAAATAACACGTATATATACATATTTATATATATATATATATATATATACTGTATATGGATAGGGCAAATGAAATGTAAATCGTTCACGTCTACGATGCCTGATTTCTCGTAGGTCTTTCTTATCTTTCGGTAATCACTTAACTCTTAATTTCACCTAAGTCGCTACGTTATCTAATTAATGCACCGTGTTAAGGCTTACACGAGTGACAAATTGCTTTCTTCAAACTTTTCTTCGTAATTATTTCAAACGACAAATTCATTTGCTTGCACAAGTGATCAACGTAAGCCTAAGATAATCGAAATCACGCAAATCTTTCACGAAACGTTCTCGCGAGCTGATATTATTTCTTTATTTCATTCGCGTACCATTTCTGCCTCACGTAGCGATAGCTTCATTTTCTTTCGCGTTAGTTAAACGTCTTCTTTCGCTTTTCCTCGCCAACAAGAAAGGCAAGTGACAAATCTTTCCTACTTATCATTTTCATATTAACCTCTACCTTTCTGCTTCTCTACGGCTTGTAATGATCCCTAAAGACATCGATCGACTATATCTCTAACGTTTAGACATTTCTTAATAGGACATTATCGCGATTGCCTAATGCTAATTACTGCGCCAAAGAGAGAACGAATTTTCGGGGGGGGGGGGGGGGAGGCGGGGAAGATTTGAAAAACCAATTCTTAACAAATTCCGTTAGTAAAAAGAGAAACGAGCGCAGATTCAAAGAGATCGATCCATCGTTCATTCTTTCACAGTAACATTAATAATCGTTAAATCGGTGTATAACATACAATGCGTAACAGCAATGTTCAACTGATCCCGTATATGCACGATTTAATATTTTTTGTAAACAAACAAAAAAAATTAAAATATTCTTCTACACGTGCGTCAGTCAGTTCATGAGCGGATAAGCGTCGAGATTTGAGAATTATTTTTCATCGCCGTGAAAAATATTTGTACATAACGACAGAGAAACAAACAAAAAAAAAAAAGAAAGTGACAAATCTGTAATACGGATAAAACATTGACTGTCCTATGTGAGTGGCTTGTGTTTTTCTTTTTTATACTAGTTCGAAGCATCGTGATGCGCGCAATTGTTCGTTTGTTTACTTAAGAATGATCTTTGATTACTTTCAGCGACGTTTGCCTAATTAGAGTCAGGCGACTATGTGAAATATATCATTTAACTTAATACCGTCGCTGCATCCCCTCGCAGCAACGGCAATAATATAGTTAGTAGCAATAGACATAATAGTAAATCTTTTTAGTGGTAATAATAATAATAATAATAATAATAATAATAATAGTTATAGTTACAATGGTAGTGATAGTAGATAGTAGTAATAGTAGTTGTAGTAGCAGTAGTATGTTTGAACAAAGGATATTACACATGGCACAGAGAGTGTTATTAAGTAACGTTCTTTTTTTTTCCCTTCTCTAAACGATTAACAGATTTGCGTTACACACTTTTCACTCACGTATTTATCCATGATTTACGATCTCCCCGTACGTTTCGTTCGCACGTGGATGAAACCCTTAAAAGTTTTTATTGCATAAATATTGGACACGCTTTAGTACATATATGTGTATATACATATATATATATATATATATATTATTTACCATATTAACTTTTCGCATGTCATCGCGACACGTGTCCTCTGACCTCTATTTTAGTCGAACAGATTCTTAATGGGTACATTCAGTAATAGTGTCGTCTCTAATGCCTAACACAATAAGAATTTCACATTAATACTGCGTTACGATATTCCGTTATACAATCATATACTTCATCTATTATCTCGTGCTTCGACAATGGAGTCCACGTATGTTGCAGAAGTGATGCGTTATCGATATCCCAAAAATACGAAATGAGAGGCGAGCGTGTAAAGAAAAATGTTAAAGACTTCTGTTTTATTTTCTCGAGGCACTGTCGCGTCGAGCTGCGCGTCATGTAATATTATATATCAGCGGGCCGCGCGTAACCCAAATGCAATTGTACGCAAGAGTGAAAGAGAAAGATAGAAAGACAAATAAAGAAAAAAAGGGTCTCATCATTTGTTTCAGTTTTGTTATTACTGTAGTTTTTCACGGAGTAAAAAAAAAACATTAGTTCAACGAAATAGAATCATGAACTCGTACATGTTTTTACTACACATTATAGTACTATTGTTCGCTTAGATTTTCGGCGTCGATTCTCATTTTAAATATTATAATCTATGTACAATGCGCTATATACGATCTTAAAAGGAAATTACATATCGGAACATGTATAAGGTTGTCTCTCGTTAATGCATATAGACGTGCCCCGTGAACAATAATTTCTGTTATATACTAAGCATATCAATGTGGCTCTTCATCTCGCTGGAGCAATAACACATACATTTTTGGATTCTTACGTAAATTCCTTAAGCTCGTATTAAACAAGAAAAAAAAAAAGAAAAGAGAGAGTAAGCAGTAATCGTATACGTTTACGATCACTCTCTGTCGCTGTCGCTCGCTATTTAATTAATTCAGTAAAATTCCTTCGAGTACCGTCATGCGTCTCGCTACGTGACCACGATGTTTTATGAATCTCTCGTGCAAATGAATCTTATTTGTTTTTGTTAATGGCAATTCAATAACAATGAATATGTAATACTTGTACAAATCGAAACACCCACGAGCCGTCATTCTCTCGTGTCTTAACACAATTGTAATTTAAGTTCTTTTTTTCTTTCATTTGGACCGGACGCAACGGGGCAGTGAGTTTAGCATAATTGTAAGAACAGTTCATCGGCGTGATAAAAAAGAAAGGGATGGCAAAAAATAAATCGCAAAAGAAAATACGCAAAACGTTGAAAACAAAAAAAAAAACAAAAAAAATAAACGAAACAGACCCCTGGAACTTGTGGAGGCGTGAATCATAATAATAATGGCGTAATGACAACAACAATAACAACAATAATGGTAATAATCTTAAAAAAGCAAAAAAATACAGCTCTCAATGGCACAAGAGACAACAAGAGGAGTCTTGGACCGATGATGACGTGTACGTAAAGAAAAAAAAAAAAAAAAAGATTACATCGGATATCAAAAATTTGTTCGCATTTGTTTTCGTGTCCATTCTCTTAGAGAGAATACCTTCGCGATCACTTTTAAACATGCATACGTATATTTCCATGTGAATCGAGCGTATACAAACGCGCGTGTGCATTTTTTGTTTATTTTGAACAGACAGGAAACAGGAAATAATGGAGCGAGAAGCTTCTCTTGTCTCCATCCTAGACGATCGACGCACGATAAATACTTTTATTTATTTTTTTGTGTTATATTATATTACGGAAATCGCAACAAATTTGAGAGTATACACGCTATTGCTTAAGAAGAGACATGTTTATCTTTATTCATTGTTTTTTCGTTACGCACATAACTCGGGCATACGTATACTCACGGATCGTGACCTTAGTACCGCATAAAATTGTCCGCCATTGTTTTAACGGTGTCTCGGGTTTTCGGCGCGAAAAAAAAATTGTCACATTTTTGACTAAAACAGTCGTCGCGAAGTGATGAGTCGCATTAAAGGCCGTTTTACAATTAACGAACGACGTTGCGCGATTTCATTGTCACACATAAGCAACCGCCAGTACTTGATATATTTGTCTCTGCGTGTGCCAATGAAATTACCATATTTAAAAATTTACTTTGACGCATAGCATCGCGAATTTCGATAAGACGAGTACGCGTGCTCGTCCTTTCTTCGCTATTGCAAAAATTTCAAATACAATCAAGATGATATTACCAGACGTTGATTACGTAAAGAGTGCTTTTTCAAAACTCGATTGAATAATCGTTCGGATTCGCGCGCGATATTCAATATTCAAAAAGATTTCTCGATCGTTCGTCAACAAAGCAGATATATGTTAAAGATTTACCAACGTAAAGATAAATGCAATTATTCTGTGATTCATGTGCATTTTCATTTGATGCAACTGTCAGCGATTCGAACGATTATTATTATTGTGGTAGTTATTGTTGTTTGTTAGTTATTAATAGTGTTTATATTATTATTATTAAGACCCGCTTGTCTGTACATGTCATTTGAGTCGACGTGCACTTTTAGGGCCTGCCTCCTCCTACACGATTGAGATGATTACAATAAATACGAGTTAAATGAGGTATTTGATAATTGGGATGAAGCCGACCACGGTTTGATGAAGTTGGATGAAA
The DNA here is from genome assembly GCA_031001745.1 of Hartigia nigra. Lineage (NCBI taxonomy): Eukaryota > Metazoa > Arthropoda > Insecta > Hymenoptera > Cephidae > Hartigia > Hartigia nigra. The sequence goes on along the minus strand of JARPRG010000598.1, from coordinate 988,525 downwards.
AGAACTCCGTAATGACGTAAGAACGGGTACGTAGGAAAGAATGTAAATTAGGCTTAAAGAAAGAATACATCATTTAGTTTAGGATTAATGCAGTAAAAAAAAATATAATAGGATAATGCATAAGTGATATTAAATATGAAGGACGAGATGATATGAAAGTCTATGTATATTATTATCATGCGAGATCTTATATATATGCAAAATTATACGCACGGATATTCTGTCGGACGTGCACAATTGCTTAATATCAACAATAACGTTATATCCTCTTTTCATTTATTTATTTTTACTTCAAACGCGGCTAACGGAGATGCTTCTCGAATTTGTATCTGTCTCTCATTCGTGCTTTCCTTTATTCGTTTTCTCTATAAACTTCTATACTCGGTATTTCTGATATATTTACGTCGAGCTTTACGGAAAAAAAAGCCCAGCCGTTGAGCTTCGTTAACATAAATATTAAAATAAAATACTTCGTGTATCTATTTAAGTGGAGGGGAGTAGAAGTATAGTGAAACAGACTAAGAGATAGAGTATTTTGAAATAGGAAAAATGAAAATAGTTATGAAGAGAGGGGGAGGGTAGAGGAATGGATATGATACATACGAGATGAAAAAGATGATCAAAGTTCATGAAAGTTTTTGTGGACGTAGAAGATGAAGTAGGAGAAGAACGGAAAACTTATTCTTACAATGAACAAAATTTTTAGCTTTACACAGTTCGCTACAATCACTTCGCTTCAAATTTTGAACATCCATCTTTGGCACAGTATATCATTAAAAAAAAAATGAAGAAAAACGGAGCAAGTAGGATAGGGATTGGGTATCGTATCGAGGATAAGGAGGCGGACGAAAGAACACGAAAATATGCAAGCGCGAAAAAAAAAGGATGGAACATACATTTTTCCGGAAGGTATTTGTGGTATTAGCCTTGATAGGGCAAACATGGTAGGGTTTCTTTTGTGTCAATTAACTTTTACTCATTTCTATGGTGAAAACTAGAGAGTTGTTCTAGGGATTTGATCGTACCAAGGAAAAAGTCGCGTGTTACGCGAAAATAAATATATAATCATATAAATATTTTATCGACCTCTCTCGTGCGGGTGTATAGGCCGACAATGCGTTTCCATTTCTGTTTTTTTTTCGCCTCTTCTTTTTCGATTTGTCAGACCTTGCTAACGAAAACGAGAACTTGCTAATAATCATTCACTTAACTAATAAAAACTAAGCCTTGTCAGGGAAACATACAGTTAATAATAACTCACTTTAGATAACATCGTGGTGTCTTTAACTAATGAAAATTGTACACCTACATGAATGTTACGTTTAAGTGTGTATATATATATATATGTATAATGTGTGACATGCATATCTCCACTATGCGATAGGAAGAATGGGACAGAAGGATGATTTTCATGAGATTTCGGGATCGTTAATGTGTTTGTTTGTTTATGTGTGTGTATGTGTGTGTGTGTGTGAGAGAGAGAGAGAGATATTGCTAAAATGAAATTATGAAGATGTCCGTCGATGATACGAAGTAATTTCTACCAATATCGATATGAGTCCTTTTCGAATTGTTTAATCGATTAATAATTACGTTCTGTTCATTTCTTGTCGTTTAATAATTTTCCCCAGCAGCACTCGCGATTTATCCTTTTTTTTTCCTTTCTCACAGATTTACGCGTCGCGTATGTGATTAGTGTCTCGAGAATTCATATTATTTTCTGTATATATACTTTTTTGTTAAAAAAAATATTAATGGCGCGTTAACACTCGTCACTTTGATCGCGAAACACTGTGTTCCTCTTTTGCGTTTTTTCCTCGTAGGTATCGTTTTTTTTTTTGTTTTTGTCGTTTACACACAGCAGCAGTCAGATGAGTTCTTCTATCACTGAGAAGCATACGAAAAGAACACACTTTTCTCTATTTTCGATTCCTTCATAACCTCTTTCGCGTTCAACCAGTGAGTCAAGGGTCGATATCAGACAGACAGATAACGAGACTGAGACTGACACCAGGACTAAGATAGAGAGAGAGAGAGAGACAACGAAAACAAGTGGATAATGGAAGCCAAAACAGAATCTCAGGAAAGGATGGGTTAGAGTAATGAAAGAGTAAGAGGAAAAACAGATCAGTCCCAGCTGGCGTCACTCTCGTTGCCGTCGTCCTCCGACGGTAAGCCACCTTCCTCGTCTATCAAAGCAACCGGATCATGTAGGAACTCTTCCCGATTACGCTTACCCGTTCCTGAATTTCTCTTCTTAGACTGCAACAACATGGCGTCCTCCGCCGACCGCTCCTTGCGGAATTCATAGACTAGTGGGAATATGTGCTCAATCGCTGCCTGCACTGCAGCTACATTTGGAGCTGAAATAAAAAGAACCGAATAAAAAAAAAAATTCGTAAAACTCAATAAAGCTTTATCTTTTCTGTTCAAACTTAAATTAGTGATAGCACACAAACCTGTTACTGTTACACTTCCTGTTGAGAATATTTTGAGCGTCGCCTTTGGATCCTTTAGCCTATACGTAACACCCGGATGAAGTTCCGGCTCGTAACTGGAAATGCAGATGTTTTTGAAAAATTGTAATAAATACGTTCCATCCTATTCGGTAAAATTTGGTTTGTCTAAATAGAAAATACATACTCCGCATTTTCTTTGTAGCGCACCGAAAACGATGTGATCTTAATACCGAATGGCAACGTGCAGGTTCCAAGAACGTTTACCACTCGGAAATTATTGAAGCGCACCTTGAATCCCAGTTTCTGAAGAGAACGGGCGAAACGACGTGCGGCTATCTTCGCCTGATCCTCACTCGTGGCTCCAGTACACGTTATCTTACCTGATGACCATATAGAAGCTGTCGTATAGGGTCTTCTTAACTTCATAGTAATCATCTGCAATCGTTTCATTCAAAATTATATTAGTTTACTGTTGTATATTCTGTAAATTTGTCAAGATTATATCATAGGTTTCAACACACCCCATTCTCTCTTCTGTATTCCACGTTTGACCCATTGAGAGCAATTTCTCTTAAATTCAGATGACATCTCACACTGAAGCTGCATACAACATTGTTGATCATGATGTCAACCTCCGGCGGCTCCATATCCGGCGCGTCGACTTGTGGTTGCGACTGCTCCTCGAAGAGGACATCCTTCGTATCGGAGCATATATCGGCCCCATCGAGATTGTTAACATTCTCAACGTGATTGAGGGATCCGTTCGTTAAAGGTTTCATGCCATTCTTTTGAATAGCAGTTGCCATAATACTATGCACCTAAAACACAAGTCATTCAGTTTTGTTAATATTATTTGCACATAAAATCTGGATTACAATGACTGATCGTACATAGCCGTACGGCAGGGTATGCTAGCACAAATGAATTGTTATAATCTTTACATTCTTCAATATTACCTAGCTTTGCATTCCAAAGTGAAATTTAATTCTAATTTTTTTAGTTTGAAATATTGAAGCATTTCATATGCCTAGCAAATGTTTTTAAGCAATTGTAATGCAAATACATCGCAAACTTTTACATGAACAAAATTTTTGTGCATGTACAGCCATGTATGATCATATGATCTCACGAACGTTTTTGTTTGTTTGTGTATGAATATAGTATTATGCTACGTTCTTTAGAAATTTGATAAAAATGTGACGATTGTATATCTTTAACATGTCAGAAGTTTCGATATGAATGAAAATGAATGAATTTGAAGCATTAAGTGATCAATTGTCATGTAACGTGCATAAATAAATGGTAAATGTTCAATAATATTATGGACAACGTATTATTTAATATTTCGTTAATGATCCATTATTTAGTAAAACTTACATTGATCTGGATTCCTTACGAAGGCATATAGTAGTCTTATAAGATGACCTTGAGATTGTGAAACATATTTATTGATTAAAATATAAAATCACTGAAATTTGTTAAGCGACTAAGTATTAAGGAAATTCATTTAATGCAGAAACACAGTCATCCGTACAATGTAAATAAAATTATCCTTGTAAAATTTTATACTATACAAAGAAACTGATTTATTTAAACATAATTTTAATATTAAATAAGGACAAGGATAAGGCAAGTAACAATAATTAAAATCAGGTTATTAAAAAACAATGTTTTTGATATATAAAAACGTTAGACTTCTAAGATCTGTGAACAAAAATGTTCTATAATGAACACCGTAATACACTCGTAAATAAATCATATGTTTAATATCAGCACTTGCTTTAAATTAAACTATATTTAATAATTTAATACTGTCAAATATTTATTAATCATAAAAAGCTAAACAATCTTGACTTGAAACAGGCAGAGTCTAATTAACAATCAAATAGAATCGCTAAAAAATTACACATTTCTCAGCAATAACATGTCTTAGACTCTCGCATATAACGAATATAAAATTCATGATAATCTTAAACAAAAATGTTAAGATCCTCACTGACAATTATTCCTTCAAAAAAGGCCGACAATATAACATTATAAGTATACAAGTGAGGCATCATTACAGAAGTCAGTGTACAATTAGACTGAAGTATAGAAGCCTGTCCCATACATGCAAAAAAGCTCCATAATAATGTATAACAAAATAGTAAATAAATTCATTAAGATATTAACAATTTCATTAATTTCTAAACAATTCGAGGGCCAAGAACAACAAATTTACAGGATTTGAGAATCGCCGCTGTCCTGCCTAATAGTCAAGGAAGTATTGGATAGTCCCGGCAATGTAAACTACAAGAAGCCATATAAGGCATCGATTAATGGTAATGAGCGTTACTTACGTATGAATAAATTGTATCTTTTGGTTCGTTTTTGATCAAAGGTAATCTCTTTGTTGACAAGTACTAGGGGAATACAAAGTTGGCTCAAAAACTACTGCCATTGTTTTCGGCCATGTTCACTAGACTGACGACCGATCGCCAACGGCGTGGATTATGAATACGTAGATAATGCCATAGCAGGACTAACGATTTTACTGCCATCTGAGGGAATGTTTCACCATAACGATAATACCGAACACTGTCGCTCGATTTTCCAGCAAGCGGCAGTTCATTGTAAAGGCATCCATTTTATCTGTAGTGATAGATGACGACACTGTGCTGTATAGTCTGCTAGAATGAGACAGTTGTATTTTTATTGATAGTATTATAAACTACAATCAATTAGTATTTCAATATAACTGTCATTTAGTTATAGGGCAGTTATTAAAGGTTATAATATTAAAATTGTATATTATTAAAAATAGTTTCGTTTCCGATTTACGTCTTATTTTATATATTCGTATTAAATATGAACACACAGTAACACATGGATTGTAAGGTAGTCGGCAGAAAATTTGTGAAGTGAGATCAATATCCAAATAAAATTTGTTTTAAATTCACAAATAAATATAAAAATATAACAAATATTCTTCAATATTAATTTAATAATTGTATATAATGATTGTCCCCATAGCAACGCATAAGGCTTTTTAAGATTTGTTCTATGGACGACCTTGGACTAACATTAATTGTAAGTAATAGACTATATCATACTATATGTAAAAAAAACGTTTGCGTGGTTGGTGGTTGAACCTAATCTTTCCACAGCACGTGGTTATTAGCAGTTTTACTAGTGTCGAGTGTATAATCTTGTTAAATAGAAGTTGTTACGACTGAAAAGATGTATAAACTACACGCTGGTAGACATTTTGTGAAAAAAATCACGTGAAAACAAATTGAAAATGGTATTAAAAACTTGAAAATTTTTTCGCACAATATTGCACTGTCGTGCTTTTTCCTATAGACGATGTATAACAAAAAACATCCCAATGAAGACAAAGACAGGCATCTACATGATTACTTTTGACACGTTACTTTTTCAAAACTATATGGTATATAATGTCCAATTTTTCATTAGTAAACGTCTTAAATGTCAAACTTTTTACTGAAAATTTTTAATGCATAGAGCAAATTTGTAACATTTAGGTAAAGTAAAGATTTCCGACCGAATTCAGTTATTTTCTCTCACTACCTCAATTTTGCTACTATTATTAATATCTCATGAACTAGACCGTAGAACATTTTCGTTTGACATGACGATGTAAGAACATTTCGATTCAGTACAAAGAATAGGGCGACAAGTTTGTGAGCATTTTCTGCCGATCTATTTTAAAGTAGTATATACCTTCATTCGTTCGTTTTAATGTTTGAAATATAATCATTGTACAACTTGAGTTGTATCTCGCTAAATAACGATTCGACGTTGTTTTTAAGCACGCCTCTAGTTTTATTTTCATAATCAGTAAATTCCCACTAAACGTAGTGTTCCTAGAATATAAGGAAGATATGGATAGGGGAAAAACCTGTTTTTATAAAGTAATCAATGCTGCAGGATCAGTACATCCTTTTACAAAATATTCTAGATACATTGCCTGATCGATGAAAAAATATAATAAAAATTTTTTAAATAAAACAATAATTAAAAGCAGCATCGACTTATTGAAATACTATACGAGATCAAACGGAGTAGAAAGGAAATATGTATCATTAGCATAAGAGAAAGGTCACGAAACACGAGACATTTCTACTCTGATTATCTACACTTTCATTGACAAAAATTCTTGGTAGGATAAGACGGAATGGCGGCAATTTCAAAAGTCCAAATAAAAATTTTTGTCTACTACAAAGAAACTTTGGAAATGGTAAGACACTACCGACAGCATGGCATACATGTAGTTACGTAAAAAGAGTCACGAAGGTTTTATTATTAGTAACTGGCCGGAAAGAGCGGAGGTGTCCAATACGTTTACGTAATTATAAACAGGATGGCTCTGGCACAAATTCTTTTTTTTTCTTTTCGTTCTTGCCTCTCTCTATTTCATGAGCAAATTCTATGTTCGATTTACTCTTTTGTTCCGACTTCGGCGAATATTTCTATAAGAGAATGAACGTGTCGGCAGTCCGGCTTTACGCGAAACCAGTTTCTGCACTGTAGCATACATTTTATATAAATATAGATATACTTAGCTATATACGTATCTTTGGTACGACCAAAGAATTCTCAGGAGAAAAATATCTTTTATTTTTAATACGACGTCTTTCGGATACACGATTTCATTTATGGATGGTCATTCAGGCCTTATGATCCTGATATAACCTTTACGCGCATGTTTTCTGTTGCGTCTCATTATGATCCTCTTTCTGCCTGTGGAAATGTGCAGATTGTGCAGAACATTCTTGCCACGATATACGTATATGGATGATCTCATGGTTGTGGAAGCTACACGATAATATTATTTGCTTCTCGAATCATACAAATGTATGGTGCATACGTGCGTTTTTCTAATATTGGAATTGTTCGTATTTTCGGAAAAAATGGAAAAGGCTGTAAGATTTATAATAATATAAAAAGTATACGTACCTATATATGTATATTTGAATATGGTTCATACTTATATGCACTTGTGTATGTATTAAATACATAGTTCACATAAACTTTTTTCTTTTAAAAATTATATCCATCAGTAACATATGACTCATGCAATTTTTACGAAGTTGGATTTACGTATGAAGTAATTGTAAATATTTTTAACTATGATGCATTTCAAATGGATTAGTAGATTGTACATGAAGAATATGCAAATGGATATAAAAATAAGTATATGATAACTTATCACTAGCAGATCCTGTGATCGAATATTTTATGTTCAAATTGGTCACTTTATGGTAAAAGTGTAAATCCGGTGAAGAATTTGTAACATTTGGAATGTTTATCAATATTCAACTTAAAAGTAACAAAAAAATCGAGATTTATGTGAATATTTCTACCAAATAAATGATTCATTATTATTATATAATTATTACCACTTAAAATGTTTTTTTTTTTTTTTGGGAAGTTTTATGAACAATGAACCAATGACTTACCAAAATAATACAATTTAAGTAAGAGCATTTTCATAATTTTCTAAAATACATACACTCTATTGCTAACATTCTAGCACCTCTACCAAAATTAACGAAAGTCAACCATCATATATTGGTCGTAAAACTTTTAATTATTGTTTGGTAACATAAATTCACCAAATGACAAGTATGTTTTGGGCATTTTTTTTGTTAAAATCAAAAATGCTCGAGCAGGCATTGAAATCACCAAACATTGAATCCCGCATTGAGCTCATGTAAAATCTGAAAAAGTATTTTGAAAAATTACATGAATACAACCTAATCGCCTAAATGCCTATATTACAAAATTAGCGATATAGGGTAAAAATAATTCTATTCCACAATATTAGCAGCAGCTGTGCGTCACCTGTGCCTTGCACGGACAGAGTGGCTATAATGTACATATAAGTACAATGCAACACTTCATATACCAGGCCCACGCATTCAACTTCATCATCACAATCGTCATCAGCATTCCAAGGACGTATTTAAACCACTCATCGAAAATTCATAGTATTTTACTCACAAACACGCAAAGCTCCATCACCTGTGATTCCTCATCTTAAACATATACGCATATAGGTATATAGTACAGTGAAGATACTATAGTGCTGTTGTACTGAGCGTCACTCGCTATAGATGTTCAGTAACGGTATATAGTTAGGTTAGGTACCGTGGATTTTCAGTGGTAGGAGTAACGTTAACAGAGTATAGAAAGAGACTCGTACGCTCCTATAGTCCTATATACTTTTACGCAGGAGTTCGGATTTCTCGTTTCTCCTCTGGCACTATCCTGATTGGTAGTGTTCGAACGACAGTTGTAGTGCCAACACCACTCCCTGTTAGTATCGACTCAACCAGTAAATCAGCCTATGGATTATCATTTATTACATTAATATAGTGATCGTAAGAATTCATCTTGAAAAGTGTGACAGCTAGCAATAGAAAGTACATGTTCTGGGGACTTCGTTTTCAAGAGGACATTTCTTTTTCACTTGGTGGAAGTAACGGATTGTGGTGTACCAGTTACTTGGGAAGGTGAGTCAACTATATATTTTATGGTGTTCAACAATTTCTACAGATTTTTGTATATTTTGGTAATATCGTTCAACATTTTTTTTTTCTTCTACGTCTAATAGTTCTTAACTATCGAATTGATCTTTGTTGAGTACGGATGTAGTTCTCGTATGTGGATATTTACGTGACTTTTAATATATTAGATATTGACATTGTCAAGCATTGGCCAATGATCTAGAATTTATTTAGTAAAGGTTTGAAAAAGGCATCGCCTATGCGTGTTCCTTGAATTACGTCACTTTATGATAATGTTCTTCGATATAGCATTTCCGTTGTAATGTAACGTTATTATGTTTTGAAAAGGATCACAAAGTTTTACGTTGGTCTATGTCTTTAATGTAATTGAAAATATAACTTTTAAAATACTTACCGAAGAGTTTCTTATATAGTACAGTTCGTAATTACAGTGCTCTACCGAGATAATGGCGGTTCGTTACTTTCTTTCCGGTTTTTCGTCATCGGTCCACGGACTTTTCCGGGCATAAATATAGATAATTTATTTTAAGATCCATATCTTTTTGTTTACTATTTTTTTTTTAATCAACTACAACAAATTTTATATTTTATATTGCTTACGCTTTATTCCTGTGATTATTTAATGTAACCAGACATTATTCCTTTTATACATCAAAGCCTCGTTATATATAAAATTTATATTAATTTTGATAATCGGTTGCTATTTTCATTAAAAAAAAGAGTACGAAAATTCAAGAAATAAGTGGATCCCGGTAGAGCTCTACATACAGGTGCTTTCACATCCCATACCCAAGCGTTGATAATGTATACTTATGACACATACTCCATTCTGAAAGTAAGCCACGCTGCGCAGCGATGATGCATCTAGAAAAATAATTTATCTCTCAAATCAGAAATAGAAAGACCAAAGTATTTTTCGAATCTGTTATTGGTATCGAGTGATCTAATTTTACTCTCATAATACCATAAGAACCATGTTATGTCTTATACGTAGCGAAATAGTGCGACTTTGAAAGCAACACTGTGACGGGTATTCAAGCGCTACAAGAAAAGGTGAAGAGGCTACGTATATAGATCACCCACCTACATTACAGTAGATAGTGAGAAAAAAAATATAACGGTCCACCGAGATTTCTGATTGTTGCAGAGTAATCATTAAGTGGATCGCGTGGCAAATATTATTTTTTATGGAGAGTAAAACAATGTGTATAATAACACGTTCACAATACACGCAGATTACTCGACCTGCTGGTGAATAATGCAAAATTTAATACACGCTATGACCTGTTAACGGGACTGAAAGTAACTTGAATTTAAGTGGCAACGCGTTGCCGAAAATAATAATGAAAAACGGTAAATTCACTTAAGAATTTTCTACCTGCGGCATTATCAAGGATCGAGAACAAGTTGAACTAAATCTCGTTTTAATTGAGACTAACATGATTTATTTATTACTGATAAAATTCTTTCGATACTATTTGACTCATTTGGAATTTCCCAAGTTCCCAAGAAATACGCATTCTCTTGACGTGATGCAGTCAAATTGGCATGCAAATGAATAATGACTTTACAAGGTATTGTTTATTGCAGAATTTTTGCCGTAAAATGGATTCGTTGTGGCCCCCTATATTATTGTTATTCTGTGTAATGACACATGGAATGTCAGAACCGTATGTAAAATGAATTATTATGGTTATATCTCATACACATATATATACTCATCCATATTCATATATTGATATATAAATATATAGTTATCCATGATATATTGAAAATAAAATATATTCTCTTCTTATAAGGTATTATACGGTAATAGCACCGAAAATTGTACGACCGAATTCAGAATATCATGTGACAATAAGCAATACAGGAACGTCAAGTCCTATGACAATTGCTGTGGAACTTGATGGAAACTTGGATAATGGAGAACACTTTAATATATCTCAATACGCCACCGTAGAGCCGTACTCTACCAGAATTCTAAAACTCGAGGTAAACAGAAATCATGAAAAACCAGATTTAATTATAAATTTCATCATTTCAGTATTGGATGTAATAAAACAGTTATAATTTATAAATAGATCGGTGATACCAGTCCTGGTCAGTATAAACTTGTGGCACGAGGATTGACTGGTATAGAATTTGTAAATTCTACCGATTTGCAGTACATCCACAAAAGTTATTCTGTTTTTATTCAAACGGATCGTGCCGTTTATAAACCAGGTACCAAAGTACTTTTCCGATGTCTGATACTAGACTCCAGATTAAGACCAGCCATTACCAGAGATATGGAAATCCATATAACGGTTGGTAAACTTTTTGAAAATATCCATTAGATATCGTATTAATTTGTTACCAAATTTTTAACGCATTAATCCATATGTAGGACGGACATGGTAATCGTGTAAAACAATGGAGACGTCCATCGATAAGTCGCGGTGTTTTCACCGGCGAATTAGAGCTATCCGAATTGCCAGTTCTGGGCGACTGGAAGATCGTTGCTAACGTGGTAGATCAAACTTTCGAAAAGGAGTTTCAGGTCGCCGAATACGTTCTTCCTAAATTTGAAGTAACCATTGAAGCACCGAAACACGGAGCATTCAAAGATTCCAAAGTCACGGCAACAGTTTATGCCAAGTGAGTGAGCTCAGCATAAAAATATTTACACAGGAAATAAACTCCACAGATATAATCCATTTTACATATTATTTATTACCTTCACGTAGGTATACTTATGGGAAGGCTGTAAAGGGTGAAGCCACTATAACGGCCTATCCAGATATATTCTCTGGTGTCATCCAACCAATTTTCCAAGCACCAGTAAGAAAAGTCGTTCCCATCGATGGGAAAGTAACGGTAGACTTTGACATAGCCACAGAGTTACGGTATGTATTATGAGAATTCACAATGGATAAAAGAAATATTTATTAATAATGGAAATTGTCGGAGCTTGTTTATCACTGTAATTTCATTTTGTAAAGATTGACTGACGAGTATGAGAGGCCTATTCAGTTGGATGTGGCTGTGGAGGAAGCGTTGACGGGTCGCAGACAAAATACATCAATGCAAATGACTTTGCATAAACACAAGTACACAATGAAACTCATCAAGACATCCGAGTATTACAAGCCCGGTTTGAAGTACACAGCTTTTGTACGTATGGATGGAGTATAGTATAGTGAATGCAGCAATCCAAACTCTTTATATTGTGTAGAATTTAAAAATGATATTTTTGTTATTCTCAGATTCAACTGGCATATCACGATGGGTCACCAGTTAGAGACACTACCAATCCAGTGCAGATTTCTTATGGATATACTTACAACCAATCTGCCTATAGTAATATAACACGTAAATTAGACTCTAACGGAATGGTTCAACTTGATTTTTATCCGCCATTGAATAACGACAATAATTCTTCTCCACTCAATATTGAGGTATGTGAAATAATTGCTGGTGTTTCAATTGTAAGATAAAGTCGTAATTCTATAATGTTATTTATTTACAGGCGCAATATTTAAATCTTCACGAATGGTTCCCCTCGACAAATCAAGCTATGTCACCTAGCAGCACTTATATTCAGGCTACTCTGAAGACAGAAAAACCTAGTGTAAGTTTTCTACGTGCATCAAGTATTTTTTCTGTAATAATTTATATTTATTTTGTTAGGTAAATCATGATGTGGAAATTGCTGTCAATTCTACAGCGCCTCTTAAATATTTGAGTTACGAAGTTTTTGGACGTGGTGATATTTTGTATGCTGCTTCTATACAAGTACCCGATAAGCATACAGCGACGTTTAAGTAAGTCTTGTTTATCTTCTTTTTTTTTTTTTTGTCATATCCATATTTCAAAATTTGACTAATTATTCTTCCTTAGATTTCTTGCGACGTTCGTAATGGCGCCGACTGCGCACGTATTAGTTTATTACGTAAAGGATGATGGAGAAGTTGTCGCCGACGCATTGGATGTTAATTTGGAGGGAACTCTTCAAAATTTCGTAAGTTATATTAAACAAATATTTATCAGTTAATAAAATGTACAATATTACATTGATTGTGTGCATTAATTAGGTTGACATTAAAGTGTCTCCGGGTGAAACCGCACCTGGTGAAAATATTGATCTCACCATTACATCAAAACCGAATTCATACGTTGGTATACTGGGTGTCGATCAAAGTTCTATTTTATTAAAATCCGGCAATGACATATCATACGTAAGTACGACGTACAACTGTACATACATATACACTGTACTAAAAAATGTTTAAAATTTTAATTTTTTTTTTTTACAGGAACAAGTACAGAAAGAACTTAAGTCCTACGATACTGTTTCCGAATCTCCGTACGACGATATTTTCTCTGCTAGATCATTTTGGCGTCCTGGATCAGCAACAGCTCTGGACGTATTTGATGTAAGCACTGAAACACATTCGCAACACAAATTATCTAACGAGAATGTAATAAATAATGAATTTAATTCACAGAAAACTGGAGCAGTAATATTTACAAATGGCTATGTACACGAGAACTTTCCCATACGTGAGTATTAGAAATAGGCAGCACTAAAACGGATATTAAAAAGAAAAAATGAATTGCAACAAAATTGAGTAAAGACTTTCGAGGTGCACTCGATAGTGTTAACGACTAATAACATCATGCCTACATTTTGCAATTAGCGTTAATCAAATGTCTCGCGAGCTCCTTCTTAATTCTAATAGAAAACACGTTGTAGTAAAATAATTAATCAATTTTTTTTTACAAATATAGGGTGTAGCATACCGTAAAAATATTAAAGCAAAATTATTTATTATAAGAGACTTAGCGAAAAATATGAGTAGAGAGTTATCTAAAATGCTAGTCACCGAAATCAGAAAGTTTAGAAAGTTTATGCCTAAAGGCAAAAGTTATTAATTAATACTACTAATCTTAAAAAAAAAAAATCATTCATACCATTAATTGCTCCTCCCGATTGTTGTACAAACATTTTCGTAAATCTTAGACAACGAATTTACTTTATCAAGAATATTCGAATGATATGTTACACCTTATATACTTCTATAACATTGCATTTGAAGTCTTGATACTACTGAATGTTCAAATTTCTAGTTCTATTCTTTCCCACATATGTTTGCCTGAAAAAAGATTCAAGTTAACATTATGAACTTGATACTTTCGAACTGATTCTTTCGAATAAATGTGATTGGATCAGAGTCTGGAATTTGAAAGTTCATTTCTATGTAAAACGAGACATGAAATGTCAAGGGGATAGTATGCATAATATAGCAACAGCATGATAGTTCGTCAATTCCCAAAGTATCGTGTTGCAGTATATAGATACAATAAAGTTTGCTCGTGCAAACATATTTCTTACATTATATAATAATCTAACATGGCTTGTGTACGTGCATAGTATACTACAGATCTAGTCTTGATGGAGTGATGTTGGCATCCGCTGCCGCAAGTTCAAGTCCAACCACATTCCCCTCTGAGAAGATCAAAGTACGCAAGAATTTTACCGAAACCTGGCTTTGGCAAATGCTTGACGCTGGGTAATGCCAAATGATTTCATGAATTTACACATTTTACCGTTTAGTACTTTATCTTAATCTTGTTCTATTTCCAATCTGTACATTACTGACACGATTGATTTAACTGATCTTACTTCATAATAACAGTAGATTTAAAAAGGGTGTAAAAGGGTATATATATATATATATATATATATATATATATATAGATAAATATATAAGATAAATTAAATTAACAAATGCCTAGTATACAGGAAGCTTACGGTGTCGGTTACCATTTCATTAATATTTCATGAAATCCTATTTAACATCCATTCGATCATATGTCGAGGTGTACTTGGAAAGTAATCCTAAATGCAACATCGGTTAAAGAAACAAATTAGGTGGAGAAGCACAGTTTAAATTTAACAGGAAACCAGAATTTTTACTGAAATAATATATATGAGAAAAGAGAAGAAAAAACTTAATTTTCTTCTGCTTTTCAAAGTTGCTTAAAATTGTCTCAGCCTGAATACATCCTCAAGAATTGTATTACAGGACAACCAGGAATCCTGAATGGTAGAATAGACGGTGCACCTCGTGGGGCATCAACACTACGACCAGACCTTGGTCGACCAGTTACATACAGATTAGCAACAAGACCGCCATTGGCAGGTCCTTATGCATTCTCACGCATCCCAACTCCCGTCTGGAATAAGCCCCGTGTTTTCCTAATGCATGACATCTCAAACACCTGGCTTTTCGCAAATCTCTCCTCAGGGTATTTATCTCCGTATCTATCTACTATACTTCTGTCTGTGTGCACGCTTACACGTAATTTCTAAAGGGATACATTGTAAATAATTGAACAGTGTTCAAGTGTGTTTTTCGTTTATCATAATTCTTACTCTATTTCAAATTAGTTTCATGTAGAATACATTTATTTAGGAAATATTACCTACTGCATCACAATGGGAATTCAGATATTTTTGTGATGGGATTTAGTTTTATTGTAAAATTTAATCATTATCGTGTTATATGTTAGTTCTAAATTATTCTGTTTTTGTTATTTATAAGTATTTTTTTTTGTTCAATGATAGGTATGACGGAACTACTGTCATGAAAAGAACAGTACCAGACACTATAACTTCTTGGGTCCTTAGTGGCTTCTCTGTGGATTCTATTTATGGTCTTGGTTTAATGGAAGCACCAAGAAAGGTTTGTCAGTCAATAAGGTGTCTTAAATTTTATGAAATGATGATTACTAGTTAATCTATTATTGTAACAGTTGAAGGTCTTCAAACCATTCTTTGTGTCGATGGATCTTCCGTATTCCGTAATTAGAGGAGAAATCGTGGCAATTCCAATAATAGTATTCAACTATTTAGACAAGGATTTGACAGCTGAAGTTTTATTGGAAAATGCTGATCAATTTGAATTTGCTGAAATTTCAAACGAAGTTCATGATCCACCAAGTATGTAGAATCAGCTGTTAATTGATATTGTCATACAAATATGTATCAACTCGTGACATCCACTGTTCCTTTTACAGAATTGGAACTGTATCGAAAGAAGGTCGTTGAAGTTAAAGCCAATTCTGGTGCCAGTGTATCATTTATGATTATACCAAGAGATTTGGGATACATATCTATCAAAGCAACTGCAAGTAGTGTACTTGCTGGTGACAGTGTAGAGCATAAATTGCTTGTTAAAGTAATTATATCCTTCTTTTTATTACACAGAGGCCTGAGAGGCAACTACTTATTCATTCGTAGTTGAATTAGTGAAATTAGAATAAAATTGCATTAGTAATAAATTACATGTTACAGTCAGAGGGAGAAACACAATACAGAAATAAAGCCATATTCGTCGATCTAAGATCAACAAGAAATATGCAGACTAGTATCGCAGTGGATATACCGAAAAATATTGTTGTTGGTTCTGAGCACATTGAAATTTCAGCAGTGGGTAAGAATCTGTGTAATTCGAAAATATAGCTAATAACAATTGCTACAATTTGTGGAGTTCATATTTGCATCGACAAGATATTTTGCATTGCAGGGGATATTCTTGGACCAAGCATTCCAAACTTGGCAAATTTGATAAAAATGCCATCAGGTTGTGGTGAACAAAATATGTTGAATTTTGTACCAAACATTGTAATATTGGATTATCTCAAGGTAACACTGATTGTTAACACCTCAAGATCTTTATTGATTATTGCGACAATTGCTTAACTTTATTGTATTAAAATTATAGAACACAAATCAATTGGCCGAAGCTGTTAAGAGTAAAGCCATGCGATACTTAGAAATTGGTTATCAAAGAGAATTGACATACAGGCATAATGATGGATCTTTCAGTGCCTTTGGAATGTCTGATGCTAGTGGCAGTACTTGGTAAATGAAAAAAGGAATTCGTAAATTATTACCTCTCAGATATTATTATTCTTCTAGAAAATCATATACAATTTTAGGCTGACTGCTTTTGTGGTAAAATCGTTCAAACAAGCAACGGAATATCTTAGTATTGAGGACAGAATAATTGATGAAGCTCTTAGATGGCTTGCCAGCAATCAAGCAGTAAACGGAAGTTTCCCGGAAGTTGGAAGAGTCAATCATCGCGATATGCAAGGAGGTGCTGCAAAAGGGCTAGCTCTTACAGCCTTTACACTTATTGCATTTTTGGAAAACAAAGTGAGGAAAAATGTTATTGCATTCATCTTAATTTGTAAATACACATTCGGAATTGCAATTATTTAAAGATGTACTTGAAAATTACAGGGCTCCAATGAACAGTATAAAAATACTATTAACAAAGGTGTCGATTATATTGTGCGAAACATGGATGATTTGGAGGATGTGTATGCATTGAGTTTGTGCACTTATCTTCTGAACTTGGCTAGACATCCGTATGAAGAGGCTGCTTTCAATTTGCTGGAATCTAAAGCCAAAACTGGAGATGAAGATAAATGGTGGAGTAAACCTGTTCCCAGTGATGATAATAATCCATGGTATTCCTTGCCAAGATCAGTTGACGTAGAAATGTCGTCATATAATTTATTGACTTATGTCAGAAGAAATCTCATCACTGACTCTATTCCCATAATGAAGTGGTTGGTTAAACAAAGAAATAGCGAAGGTGGTTTTGCATCTACTCAGGTCAGTAAAGACAATTTTTCTAAACTTTTTTTTGGATATTATGAATAAACTTACTGTGATACTTTTCTTTTAGGATACCGTAATTGGAATTTATGCCTTGGCGAAATTGGGTGAGAAATTATCTACAAAGTCCAATGACATCGCTGTTACGTTTATGTACGAAGGTGGAGGTCAAAGTCAAATGAATATAAATTCTGGTAATACCATGATTCTTCAAAAACATATGGTGAGTTTGTTAGATAATACATGATTGCGTGTTATATGTTGTGAAGTATGTAAAAATTGTGTGGGATTTTTTTAGCTTCCAAGAAAAACAAGAGTTGTTAATATAACAGCTAGTGGAACTGGATTTGCTCTTGTTCAAGTTTCTTCCAGTTATAATCTAAATGTAACTGGGGCATGGCCACTATTCACACTGGATCCACAGGTTGACAAGAACTCAGATGCAAATCATTTGCAACTCTCAATTTGTTCAGGGTAAACACTTTAAATTCTTCGAAATTTACAGATTTTTCTATGCATTATATTTATACGTATATATTAATTCTCTTTAATAGATTTGTTCCAACCAAAGAAGCGAATGAAAGTAATATGGCTGTAATGGAAGTAAGCCTACCTTCTGGTTTTACTGTGGATATGGATTCTTTGCCAAGCTTAGAAGTATCGCAGAATGTTAAACGCGTGGAAACCAAAAATGGTGATACAATGGTGGTGTTATACTTTGACAAGGTAAATAAATTTGAAATGGAAAATAAAAAAATCATTAACAATAATTCAAAAATTAAATTTGGATTACTGACGTTCGCGTAAGTTTCAATTAAGCTGATATAATTACAGATGGTCAGACAGGAATATTGCCCAACAGTATCTGCGTTTAGAACACACAAAGTTGCCAAGCAAAAGCCAGTACCTGTATCAATCTATGACTACTATGATTCCTGTAAGTACTTTCGATAAAAAGTTTTTCATTTTTCGCAAAAATTTCATGTTTAATTACAAACTTTATTTTCTATTAGCACGCAGAGCAAGAGCATTCTATGAACCACGACTTGCGACACTTTGTGATATTTGCGAAGGAGAGGATTGTGGAAATGTTTGTGTTAGTGAGATAGGCAATAGGAATTCTATCAAATCAGCAGCTAATCGAATGTCCAGTTTATCTTTTGTTGTATTGTTATTTGCCGTACCAAGCGTTAAGATTTATTATTTGTAATTACTTACTACGATTTACCTGTAGAGGACTATTTTTACTACCAGAGTACTATAAAAAGAAAATGTATAGCCTGACTTAAGGAATAACCAAAGTGCTTTGTATTTATATGATAATGCAAGACACGATAATATTTTTATTTCCTTTGTACAATGTATAAGGCGACAGATTCCTGTCTTAATAATACATCAGCGTGTCTCTATTTAAGCATATGATATTATATAAATGAGATCGATTAATAAATTGTTTTATTGTTACATTATGCAATTTTTTATCTTTCACCCTCTTAAGTCCCATGTGAAAGTATGATACTTGTTACAAGAACAGTATGGAGTGGACTCGCACGACGTTCACACATACGAGATTAGAAATTATTAATTAATCAGGATGATTCATTCTTTTTAAACTTTACGCGTGATTGATAATTCTCTCTAAATCCTATATGTGAAACGTAATCATAGAAAGTACTACAAAGGATGAAAATATTCTTGCCAAAGTCCTTATTGCTTTATATCACCTATATAAGAATCTAGTGCCAGAAATAACTCTTCTTTCTCCTCTTCCTTTTTTCGATGTATTTGGTTAATAGTTGATATTTCTTCAATCAATGTATAATTTATTAAATTAATATTTCGATAAGTAAATTCAGAAATACCGTCTACGGCATCGGTTTTGACTTGAGATTTGAGTGAATCAGTGACAGTTCCTTCTGTACAGCTTCTATAATTATTAATTACTGTTTAGTTTCGAGCCATCTCCTTATTTGTTGTTTATTTTCTGGAAAGCACCATCTATCGTCGATAAATCAAAGTTAGTATTCTACCGTGGTCCGCAGTAGGTCGACTTACTAACGTTATTTGCTCTTCAATGAATTGAGAGACTCGAAATAACATTTTTGTTTTTAGTAACCTTGACTTGTCTGGCACATGTCCCCCATTGGGGATACAGCCATAAGGAAAGGAAGGAAGGAACCTTGACATGTGGCAAAATCTTACAATTTGAATTATACGTATTAAATTATGTAGGACTTATTAAAAACGGCAAATAGAAACTACGAGATTCTTATTAACCCAACTGGGTCAGTAAACTTTAACTATTATGTTAATTTCTTCTAGCACCTATATTCATGGTATAACCTCGAGAAATTTTACAAGTACATATTTTTTTTCAGATTCATTTTTTGCAGTATAATATATGGGCCACTAAGTAAAAGAAATGGCACACGATCGAAAGGTTTAGCCATACACGGGTGTACAAAAAAATATATGGCCTAAGAATAACGATTACGAAAATGGATAAAAAAGAAATGAAAAGTGATGAGACTGTTTTGGGACAGCAGAAAGTCCCTACTGATAATCACAATATTGGTATAGTTAACAGTTTCTGATATAAATAAATAATTGAAAACGCTATGATAAATTTGAAATGATGACAATTAATTTTCAATAACATTTCATTTTAGTGATTGCAACGGATA
Organism: Hartigia nigra; assembly: GCA_031001745.1. Taxonomy (NCBI): domain Eukaryota; kingdom Metazoa; phylum Arthropoda; class Insecta; order Hymenoptera; family Cephidae; genus Hartigia; species Hartigia nigra. Next base: position 968,175 of record JARPRG010000598.1, on the reverse strand, counting down.
AAGTAAATTTCGTTGAACCAAAAGCACAATACACTCAAAATGTTTGTCGTCTATGTGCAGAAAAATGTGCAGGCTGTGTTTCTATTTTTGGAGACAATAATCTGTTAATTGCAGAAAAAATTGCTAGATGTCTACCAATTATTGTAGGTTTACTATATGCAATTGTATATACGTAATACTATATGAATTTATATATATTACAAGAAAAATTTATATATTGTTCTAGGTTTTATCCACTGATGAATTGCCATTATACGTTTGCAAATGGTGTTTGCACTGTTTAAATATCAGTTACAAACTGATTGTTAATTGTTTAAGAGTAGATGCACAATTGCGAACTGAGTTTGAACAATTGAAAAAATCAAAGAATAAAGCAAAGGAATTGGAAGAATCAAGAAAGTTAGAAATTATTGCATCAAAGCAATCTGGATGTCTTGGAACAATTACTGAAAAGAAGCAATTGGAACAATCAAAAACGAATTCAGATAATAATGATACATCTTTACGACACAATTCTCTGAAAGCTGGTCAAACCTTCAAGATAGATTGTAAGTTAAAAGAAATTGCTATGAAGGGCCCTGTAGAATGCGAATTGTGTTCAATGCTGTTTAAAGATATGGACTTGTTTGATAACCATATAGAAAGTGTACATTTATTGAATTGGAGATGTAATTTATGTGACAAAAGCTTCAAGACTTCTACAAAATTGATAATTCACAAACAATCAAAGCATGCTGGCAATATTATTATTTGTAAAAGTTGTGTCAAGACAGAAAGATCTAAAGCGGAGTCAGATTCAGAATTCTTTGACATTCCACTGGTCAACAAAAAACCTCCGTCACCAGTGACAAAAGCGAGTACTATAGAAAACCAAAATGATAAAGAAATTGCAGAAAATTCATTGGATGTTATTTGCGATATATGTTACGTAGCCGTGGACGATGATGATCTCCTTGAGGGACATAAAAAGATTCATCAACCTAAAAAGATGACGTGCACTATATGTCAAACAGAATGTAATTCTGTCTACGATATGTTTCTCCACAAGAGAGAATCTCACAATAAGTACAGAAAGGTTCAACTGAAATTTGTTTGTGACATGTGTGGAAAGTTTTTCTCTAATAGTTGGCAATGGGAGAATCACGAGGAAAATGTCTGTCGTAAAAAATTTTCCATTCACACGTGCAAGTACTGCAAAAACAATTTTTCGACGAACCACAAACTCACACGTCATTTGAGAGTAAATACTAGAAAACAAGTTTCAAAGAAGCCTTTGTTTACACGTCTAGTGTACGCTTTGCTTGTATTTTTTAATGTACCAGACACTTAATAAGTTTATTACTTCTTTTTTGTAGAAACATAAAAAAGAAATGCTCGATGATCCTGCAGTGACAGTATATAAATGCGTTGCCTGTCCTAAGGTTTTTGTTGACAAAGAATTCTATCAAAAGCATAGAAATGTGGGTATGATGTATGATTATAAATTTATTATGATGAAGTCAAAACATAAATGGAAAATACTTGGAAATTCTTAATACGCAGGTGCATGATCCAGAGTGTTGGGATAAGCACAAATGCACTTTGTGTAATCGGTCCTTCAGGGATAATGTAAGACTTAAAGAGCACCATCAATCCATACACGAAGGTGTTAAGCCACATCAGTGTGATGTTTGTGGAAGAACATTTCATCGATTATCTAACATGGTAATTAATTAATCATTCTTAAAAAATCTATTAAGTTTCATTAAAAGACTTAATAAATCCATCATTGTCTCATTAACAAAGAGGGCTCATCGAATCAAACACTTTGGTCACAAGTGTCCCCACTGTGAAGAGACATTTGAACGATTTCGTCTTCTTGCAAGTCACATTCAAAACGTTCATGGACTTGAACCTGAGATCAGAGGACAGTCTAAAAGACAATACACAAGTAGCTGTTATGTATGTCGATTCTGTGGAAAGAAATTATCCACGTACCAGTCGGTATTGGATCACGAGCATATACATACTGGTGAGAAACCGTATGGCTGTAATATTTGCGATAAGAAATTTAGGTAATTATCAAACAATTTTAATATACGTCAATAAAATCAATTCGGCTGAGCTGATAACAAATATATCTTTGATTGCATTGTAGAAGTTACACGGCAAGGTGGGCTCATGTACAAAGACACGAAAAGGGCAACTATGTCTGTGAACATTGTGGAAAATGCTTTAGGTAAGTATCACTGACGAAGCTCAAGAATACCTTTAATGTTACATATATTTTATTCAGTGCTTTAATTTAATTTTGTCATAGTTACAAGCAAAATCTGACTACGCATATGCAGATACACGTTCCTATGGAAGATCGTAAGCATCGATGCTCTAAATGCGGCAAACGGTTTCTTCGTAAAGCCCATCTCGACGTGCACATGAGAATTCATGATGGCATAAGACCGTACACTTGTGATATATGCTTGTTTAATTTTACGCAATTGGGTGATATGAGAAGACACAGGGCGAGACACGCCAATGGTGAAGTTCGTGTACGGCAGCCGAGAACTAAATCTATGCCAGCATCCAGCAACGAGGATACCAATTGAAAGAAGCATCTCTAAAAATTGTTGGGTCTTCTGAGAAAGTTTATGCAGATAGTTAAATATTTCTTCGCGATGTCCACCAGTATGTGATACGTAGAGGGTTTCGATAAAAATAGAAGAAATTTGAGAAGCTAACATTAGATACTCACTTGAAAAAGATTATTGTAAATTAATGTAAATAGTTATTTTGCTGTACATAAAACTATAATATAGTGAAAAATATCCTTAGGAATGCTTTTGTGGTATTTTCCTTACACATAAGAGTACTAAGTGTACTAGTGTCGAAAATGAGGAAAGAGTTTTTTAACTTTACTAATCTATTGACTTCCTGATAAACCATAACAGTTCCTTTTCATATATTTTTCAAGTTAGAAGTTTTCATACATTTAAATAAAGTTTAATCTGTTTGGCATTCTACCAGGATAATAAAAATAAGAATAATGATATAAATAATGGTATTCTCTTCATTTACAAATGTCAGCAATTGAACCTTAATACCTTACAATATCCATAACAATTATTTATGGTACATTTGAGATGATTAATTAAGCTCACTCCGACTTATGATACTTTGTTTGAGAAGTAAACAGGTTTAGCTTTAGATATGATCGTTTGAACCATGTAGTCGCTTCTGATATATTCACCGATGTAAAAAAAGTATTAATTTCGCGTGTGTAGAACTTTTCAACAGTAATTCCTCAGAATTTGTGACTTATATTATTCCACCTACATCCTTACGCTTTTTTCCGTAAATTTCAAATTGATTGGTTAAGCCGATAACCTAGCCATTTAAATGCACACATATAGGAGCTTGGGGTGAAATTATGGGAGAGGATAAAGTGAGCAACTGTTACATTTCAGAACCAGTTACTTATTTTACGTTATCTGACCATCTCATTCAAGATTCCTTTACGGCACTTAGAACTTGGACATTTGCGCATCTGCTGTTTTGAAACCGGAAGTGCTAGAAATCTGTGAATGTCCTGTGCTATCTACATATGGAAATAAATAGATCAGTGGTTCATCTATAATTTTTCCTATAAGAATTCGTGCGTGCAAGTAAAGTACACAATATTTTGCAATTGTGCTTGCGCTCTATCGAAATCGAAAGTGCTGGACACTTGCCAATATATTGCTTGCTGTTTATTTAGAATTTTGCATAAATAAATACACACAGATATACATATATTCTTTTTCTTAGATGACGAATACATAAGGCAATCCCACGTGTTCCATGCGGTCTTGCCTAATTATCGAATTATAAACTTCATTGACGATTTATCTCTTCCACATTGCATTCTTAGATAAAATCTGTATAAGCAAGCAGTAACCTTTTATTCGGTCAAGTCAAAGAGTATCGGAAAAGAACGTTACTTACGTAGGATACGACAGATCAAATTAACTGTCAATGCCATCGTACAAATGCAAAAGGATTCAGCGAAAGAGAATCTTAAAACCAGGAAAACGACAAAGTTTACTTTCTCCAACGTACAGATATCGGTATATACGTAATATCCGGATTCAGGCTATCAATGCAACACAGTATGCACACTACAGAGCAACTTTCACAAGGAGGATCTCACTTAGTTAGCTCAGACATCATTTCATCTCGTTACTCCACTATCAAATTATAGTAGCAAAACATAAATTACATGATACGTCCAAAGTTATTATTACTCTCTCTATAGCAATATCATAATCTTTTTTTCTACACAAGAACCAATTTATGTCACAGCCAACGATACACATTAATTATAATAATATGTAGTCTATTAAAAAATCCAAAATATATTATTACTATATACGAACTACGATATGTATTGTAGTACGCACTTGATTCAGTCAGATTCTAAAAATATAATTTGTTGGAGTATCCAACAAATTCAGCATATACTATAGGCACTAGTTAAAGAATCAGGCTGGTTACATAAATGTAATAAAGAAGGAGAAAAAGGATTCCTCGGTGAAAATCGATTACGTAATAAAGGTGTAAGTCCAAGCATACATACAAAGAAATTCCATTGCATCGTACTATTTGTTTCCATCTTGCAAACTTTCTATGACATAATATATAAGCGGAAGAGTTTAATGACTCGCGAAATGCACGATCGTTGTTCAACGTGTTTGTAACTTGTATTCCCAATTCTTTGATTTCACTTGGATTCCCATTTCTTCGAGAATTTTTTCAACTGGACTTTAACATTTCCATTGCATAATCTTTCAAGTCGCTCTCGAAGGTCGACTATTACCTTATAATAAAACCTCTAGCTTCCCTCCGGGGAAAACGATCCTTGTGATATGTATTAGTTAAATGTATTAGATATAAAAAATAGTGAACGTAATAAAGTGGGACATGGCTTTAAATAGTTTACGTACCGTGCAATATATTCGCGATAGTCTTTTCGAAAAAAAAAAATATATACAGAGTGTATCAGCTAAGATGCACGTTTGCGATTTGCGACGAAACGGTGCACAATTTTGAAAATCTGATAGGCACCTACAAGGTGCCTACAACGTTTTGCAATGCCATTTATACTATAACCAGGAAGTCTACGTGTTCCTGGTCATAGCTGTTGTACTCCAGGAGTTCCTGGCCACAACCTACGGTGTCCACATGTTCCTAGGAATAGTTTTTGTACTCTAGGAGTTCCACGCCGTAGCCTTTGCAAACCTTTTAGACACCTTGTAGGCGTTTGTGTCTGACTGAACGCGTACCTCAAAACAATTGCGAATCGCGCGTACGGCATGAAGCTGCTGCACGAAGCTAAGGCATTCCGTCATTATTGGGAATTAGTTAAAAAAAATATCTTAATTTCAGACACAAATATCTTCCTAATTATGAATGCTCTCCCTATGTTTTTTTTTAAACTGCATTATTTTTTCCTGATCTACAACTTTTGCTTTTATCTTTTTCCGATAGCACTCGAAATTGCGAAAATATTTTTGTTATTTTCCGAAAGGAAGTTAAAAGAAAAATAATATTATGCCCATTCGATGCGCAATCAAAAAATAATCAATGATTCTTACATCAGATTTTCGAAATTATGCACCGTTTCGTCACAAATCGCAAACGTGCATCTTAGCTGATACACCCTGTATACAGAGTTTAAATGTTACGTAATAAATAAACATATATATTATTATAATAAAAAAGATCTTTTAAATATTTGTCTTTATTATTAAGGTGGAATCTTTTACATCTTCAAGCACAACAACACCTTCTGCAGCTTGTAAAATAATGCCTATGTATCTTGCATGGGCAATAAAAATCGAATACTAGGAATTTATATTAATATTTATTGTTTGATCGTAAGAAAAAATTTAATGTCATATAATGCATGAATATATAGTAAGTATCTGGTGCGTATATACTCAAAAAGTCCTACGGTATTACGCAAATCATATAACGAAGGTACTTGGTGGGGCTTGCTATTGGTTTTCTCTTGTATCTTGTGAGAAATTCCGAGGCTCGCAGTCTTTCCTTAGACGCAGATTCTTTCGGTTGTTCCGTATTTAAAAAAAAAAAGAAGCCAGCATAGGCTTTCCAAGAAAAGAAAATTTCTCGAACGATACATGAAGTAGCGATAAATGATAGTTAGTAAGAAACATTTCGAAAAATGTAATTCGAATAATCTGAATGGTGAAGTGTGTGTTTTCAAAGTTATACAGGGTGACTAGCATTAAGTGTTAAAAAAGCTATTTACTCTGAAAATGTAAGAGACAGAATAATATAGGAGATTAAAAAGTTTTATTTTTATTGTGTGATACATAACGCTCGAAACTAAATATTCTTATTATACATTTATTCAGAAAACATGAATCTATCACCTTGGTTTCTTTTTTTTTATTACATAAAATAGCGTAAGAATTATTTCATATTCGGGTAGCTCTTATCAAAGCTTGATAAAATTTATCCGATCAAGTTCTTCTTACTGCACTCGCTCACAGGATCTATACCCTGTAAATTTTTTGTGGGGTTTTATTAGTGATAAAGAAATCCCTACGGGCTTTCATGAAAAAAAAAGAGGATATCAAGAAAATTCGTGGAACTTGCATTTCTGCATCTTCACAAATGCGTAGGTTCGAAGAAACATTTATGAAAGGATTAAAGAAATTTATGGAAATAAGGAAACGTTACTGTAAAGAGTTAATAAAGTGTATTTTTGAAGTGATAGGAAAAAATATTTTGGACAAATTTGATCAGGTTGACTAGCGTTATTCGAATACGTGAGATTTTCTACACGATTCCATTTAAAAGAAAAAAGGTGATTTTGTTATTAACTGTTAAAATGAGCGTAGTAAAAAGATTTGGCTTCGCGCGTTTGTTATTACTCAAGAAAGCATATAATTTCTATGTCAAGGATATATCGTTGCTTTTTAAATTTTTGAAAGAAATAGCTCTTGCAACAGATTTTGTGGGTCACCTTGTATAAAAAAATACGATCAAATAATTCATTCTTTTAGATAAGAATAAGCAAGAAATCATGACGCTATTAATGTTACTTTTAATTCCTGTAATAATACAAAACGTAATCGGATCGGAAGAACTTTTAAAAAAAACGTTACCGGCTTACGCGGTTGCATTGAAATTTCAACTTCTAAATTCTACAGATTGTGAAAATGAGCTGAATATATTTTTGAAGGCGGTAAATTCCCAGACACTATGGGGATTGAAAAGTAAGTTAAAAAGCGAAGAACAGAAAGGAAGATTATTCCAAAATTTTGTAAAAATCATTGAATTATTCATTGGATGATATAAGTTTGTCTAGACAAGTTTTACCAGTAACAATTTTTATATCGAGACAAACGATGTCAAATACGACAAAAAATGTATCTTAAACCGAATTAACTGTCATTTCGTGCGAAACTTAAATAACCTACCTGACCCTGATTAGCATTTTTCTCTTTTCGTTGAGAAATCATTATACAGTATTATGACCGAATGTGTCCTAAATTTAAAATTTGCGTAATCTTAAAGTCTCGCATGTCAGTGTTTAATACGAATGCGTGTGGATTTGGTTGAAGCAAGATCGACTTTCGCGCACTAGTCTGATTACACAAGAAACTAGTTTTGTCCCGGAAAAAAAGCACATAGAAGTACCGGCATATTTATCACGCCATTCTTAAAGTCGTACTTATTTTTATTACGCTACTACTAAATGTAATAGATGATACAAACATTATTTCCATTAGAGTCAAAACTCATTAATGGAAACTTCAATTATTCGAGGCAAAGGAGAAGATATTTTTTATCTATAATTTTTAATAGACTCAAAACGTTAAAACACGTTTGTTGTATGTTTAAAGTATGTAACAAGGAAACAAAACGCGTCATATGTGATATATCATGAATAGTGGTCGTACGTAATGGATATTTACACGGTAATTTCGGCAGGTTAGGAAATAATTATTATTCAATGTCTGCGAGTATTCAAATATACGTCAGAGAAAGTATAAATAAGATAAGAGGTCAGGGAATCTGACAATTTTCAAAGATTTTTGTAAGATTTTGCCATAGAAGAAAAAAGAAGAAACTAACATACCCATTGTTACAGTGCTGGATTCAAGCGGCACGCCTGATGCCGGATTTTTCTATGGTAACAATTACTGGTTGGGGAGTAGAAGCCAGTGTCGAGACACAACTAATAGAATTCCGTTCCTTTTGGTGGAGCGTGAACTACGAAACAATTCGTTATATCGTAAGATTGACGATGAATTTCCACCATTTGAGCTTAATTACTTTGTGGCATACTTTAGGCACAACAGCACCCTTCAGTATCACATCCGAATGCCAAACGAGGCAAGTGAAATATTCTTACCGAACTGTTTTGCCAATTTTAAGGAGTAATGATGAATAATATTCAGTAGAATTTTACTTAACAGGATCTGATAACTTTGGGATTGTGTTTGCCTGCTTCCTGCACTACGGATGAAATAAGTTTTATACTTGAAAGAATGTTCCAAGAGAGGACTCTTCAGGTCGGTGAGAGACACGCTGGAGATTTCAAACTTATCGAAGTGAAGCATCTGAGAAATGATTATGAATGGTTGATGAATAGCAAATATATTTTCATCGGGTAGGCTCGGATATCAGATATCAATTTTTAAAGGGAAAAGCTATGGATTGAATTGCTAAATGATTTTACAAATTTTTTATATCTTTCTAGATTTATATTAGTATTAATCTGGTCCCTTATGATTGTCGGAACGATATACGACATTTTTGTCACTCGAAAAATAAGGAACATAGAGAAAGCGGATCATATCGAGAATAATAATTCTTTTGACGTAGAAGGTAAATTCGAATTTTGAGATGGAAAGGATGTTGATTGTTTATGACAATTTTTTTCTTCAAAATACAGATATCAAGCATACACTGAAAAGCTCAAAAATGTCGAGATCGCAAATAGAGCGCCGGAATATATTTGGAAATATATTAATATGTTTCTCCATCTATCGAAACACACGCATTATTTTGAATACAAAATTACAATATGATTCTGTACCGCCGATACATGGCATACGATTTTTGGGAATGGCTTGGATTATAATGATCCATACAGTGTTTTACAGTAGCGATTACGCAAGTAAGATTAAATTATTGATTATATTGAACACTTGTCTGTAAAATGCTAAGCAACAAAGAGATGTAAACGCATTGTTTTTTCTTCTAATTAACAGACAACAAGGCATTTGTATGGCGAATGTCAGAAGGTCTAGGTGCGCAAATTATTAGCAATTCAACATTATCAGTAGACACATTTTTCTTTCTAAGTGGATTTCTTGTTTCTTATTTATACTTGAATGCCAGAAAAGGGAAAGAAGAAAAAAAGCCAGTGAAATATTTTTTAAAACTGGCTGAATTTTGTATAACGGTGCTGAGACGATTCCTAAGGTATTCGACGAAGAATAATAATAAAAGATTAAGCATTGGCTGATACGTTGCAACAAAATGTGAAACATGGAAAAAAAAGATGATTAACAATTTTTTTCAATCTCAAGGTTGACGCCGACGTATATGCTGGTAATTGGGATCTTAGAAATTAATTCATCCTGGTATGCAGAAACGTCACAATTTTACATGACCGAAAGGCCCCAAGATATCTGCGCAAAATATTGGTGGCGAAATTTATTATACATCAATAATTTTTTCGGCACAGACACAATGGTACTGATTACTGTGATAGCTTGGCAAATCTACTTTATTCGCTACTAATTTTTAAACTTTAGTATTTTATAGTAAACGACCTGTGATTTTTTAAAGTAATTTCTTCTATTTTTTTTAGTGCATGTCCTGGAGCTGGTATCTGTCGAATGACATGCAATTCTTCGTACTCATGTCCTTTCTTCTCATTCTGTCGTCCATGTGAGTATCCAATTATAAATCTATGTCGTTAACACTTCACTAGGTTCTATTTTAAGACTTTTGTTACTGCGCATTCAACAAGTCATTCATGGATTCTTCCACTATCCATATAAAATTGTTAATCGCTAGTATAAAGTTCAAATAAGCCTGGACACCAATTTTGGTATTTCCCAAAAAACAAGGAGGAGCTCGTAGTTCCTGACACGTCAGAACGTTAAGTATTTTATCTTAAAATTTCTAAGATTAAAATTAACATTGAATTTGCATTACAGGTACTTTTACACGTCCGTTATAATACTGGCATTACTAATGACCAGTTCGACATTGTTAACTGGATATACATCATATATTAATGAATACGTACCAACGTAAGTTACAGGATATCTCCAAATAATGAATTATGAATCTTTGTCGTTCCCATGACGTAATTAGTACATAAAAGTACTAAGTGCGATGTTGATCCTTTTTATGTAACAATTATACAACATATGTCAACATATAAGACGAACAAACTTCAGCTAATAAAGTTTAATAATATGCTAAGTCCACTTAGGCTTTCCCAAGAATAAATTGTTTTAAAACTTTGAACCTTTAGTATCCGCGGTAAAACCCATTAATATCTCCATTAAGACACGAGCGTTTTTTATTTTTATGCTCATGCTTTTTTCTCCTCAAACTCTAGAATGGATGAGCAGTACAACATGCTGGATCTATTGTACTATCCACCATGGACAAGAATTGGCCCATACATAGTTGGAACTGTAACGGCCTACATTCTGATAAAATTAAACAACCAGTTGACAATGCGTAAGGTACCTGCAAACTTATTATTTACTTTAAAATTTCTCAAACATCAAATTTACCATGTTTAGAATATGGAAATCTTAAGACTGTTACAGTGAGCCGAAACTAAATTTGCATGACGTTTTTATGGTAGAAATACTTATTTCGTAATAAAAATAAACTCTTACAGTGACGCATATTCGCATCATTCACACTGGTGACAGTTTTCTTTTAGTGCGTATATGCGTCAATAACATTCAAGGGATTAATTGAATTCGGTTTTTAGAGAACATTGATAGTATGCTGGTGTATAGGCTGCGCCTGTAATATCTTAGTACTTTTTGGCCTTTGGAAAAGGCAAATATCTATCATAGCGGCAGCCATTTATGCGGCTCTTGGTAGAACAGTCTGGGCTATCGGTTTATCGTGGATATTGATAGCCTGTTGTACGAAACACGGAGGTACTGTGTACATAAATAAATATAATTAATTGCTTTGATATCCGCACATAGAAGTATTAGTAGATATATCGATAACTGAAAAGGTCATTCGATGTTTAAAAATGTTTTTTTTTTTGTACCTAAACAGGAATTATTAACAGTATACTTTCATTTCCTGGATGGATACCGCTGAGCAGACTGACGTACTGTGCGTACTTACTTAATCCTCTGCTAATAAATTCAGTTTATCTAAGCAGTGAGTCTCCTGTCCATGTTCACCTATTACAAAACGTGAGAACTTGCAATGGCGTTTTTTAAATTTCTTCACTAGAAAAAAAGATCCGCAACTGATTGTACAATTGTAATATTTTTTTCTTTGTACAGAGCACTATGTTCCTGGGAAATTTTGTCCTCACGTATGTCTGCTCGTACGTTCTATCACTCATGATAGAAACACCTAATATTTTATTAATGAAACTTTTGACACAGCGTTCTCCGAGAAGCATTTAATATGAGAACGTACGGCATAAGGTGATCAAAGAAAGAGAGTATTGAACACGTAATTCGACATAGTCTATAAAAGAAGAACAACTACATAATGTACTAATAAGTTATTGTCAAAAGAAATAAAAATTGTATCAACAGATTGATTCATTGTTCGGCACGTTCAACAGATTGACATAAAACTTAGTCATACGATATTTGTGTTTTGATATGAATAAAACTTGGTGTATATAATGTATATTTTAATATATATATGAGTCTATATATTAAAGGATCCAGAGTTGTATTTCTCCCTTTTCTTTTTTTTATTATTATTATTATCAACAAGCGCTTTATACACAGCAAAGCTTGGTTCAGTCGAAGCTATTTCATGTACAGGTCGGTCAGCTTAACGAAATCTTAAGCGTAGTAGCTCATTTACAAGAAGAAATATATAATAATATAAAAAGAACTAAAGATCATTGTATCGACTCACTCAGTCTGGAGGCTATGAGTGGACTGGGGAATGTAACCTAGGGGGTGCTGGTGACGTTAATGATCTGTTGGCTCTTGAAGCTTGCTCACGACGACATTCCGCCACTTGTTTTTCGAGCTGTTCCTTTAGGACTAGAAGTTCCCTTGTCCGTTGATAAACGGGATCCTGTTGGCCAAATAAGCGCAAAAAGATGCATTAGAAACTCTCAATACCACGTGTCTTGGAATAGGATAATTAATCCTAACTCTTAGGATCTGAAGGGATTATATGCGTATCTTGATACATTACAATAAATCGAATTTAATTATACGTAAATATATGTTTTTAATTACCTGCTGTCGCATACTGGGATTCCATCGGCAGTAAAGACTTTTCCAGGGTTTTATATATCTCATACTGGCTATTGGCATTAATACCAACTGATAATTCGGACCAGCCCAATAAAGAGAATTTTGGTACAGCGATAATTGACTATTTATATAGGACCATAAAGATACTGTTCTCTGTTTTACTTGCTCTTGAACTCGTTCACGATCGCTATGGATTAAGAGTGCATCAATTAGACAACAGTATGCATTACTAATTATTAGACGATATTACAACGGTTAATGATATACAGTGTAAGATATAAATGTATTTAGAATTCCACTGACTGAGAGGATAACTTACCTACTAAAGAGGAAAGTACCAAAGCGACAGGAATAAAGATGATCCAGTATGGTAATAAGAAAGTGTTCATTAAATTGAAAAGCATTTGGAAATTGTTGACTGATCTGCCAGACGCAGTCCATAAATTGAACAAAAACTGGTGATCTATCAGCATCACTGTGATGTTCATCACCATGACCAATTCTCTGAAAATAGTACAATAAATCACAAATTAACATAATATTGCATTTAACTCTTAAAACAAAACTGGCAATATTTACCTGCTGAAATTTGTGTCCAAAACTAAGCCACTCCTTCTCTATGAGCACTTCAAAGCCTTTGATAGTTCTATAGTAAGGATCCAGCATGAGCATAGCAAGTGCAGTAAGCTGAACAGTCCTGTCCCATCCATCAGAACAATGCACGAGTACAGAAGTCTTATGATTCTCAACTTTGTCAACAATTCTCCCGGCACCTGCTAGTATACACTTGATGTGTTTAAGCCAGACAGTAGATTCAATACCCGAAAGCCATCTTGTCTCGTCAATTGTTGGGAAGCACAATTCCTTGAGTTTACGTAGACTCTCACGCATTACATGAATATTATGAATGTCTAGGAAGACGAGTTCTGCGTTTTGATAGGCATCTTCACTTTCATACCCGCCACCCTTAGCTTTATTTGCTATCGCATTCGCCATCGGTCTTGCGTCCATTATGAAAAGTTTGTGACTCTGAGCATTTGCGTCCATTATCAACTGGACATACCGTTCGTCTTCTTTGCTACGTTTGGCGCCGACACCGACTAACGGTTGTGCACAACGTGTTATCGTTGCTTGACTCTCCGGATGAATCCAAGAAAGTACTGGCAGTCTACCTCTACTTCTGAACGCTGCCGATGCTTGAAGGTCCTCGTCCGTTGCCGCAGCAGGAACTGCCCATACTGCAGGATAACTATCGCATAATGTGTACGAGTCATTGATTTTAGAAATTTTCCACATATCATTGTTAACGCCCTAAAACATACATATACATTCCTCAATTAAAGTATAACATTAAGAATATAATAAAGATATAATCATTAATGATTTGTAATGTTATAATTACTTACCATACGTTTCAGTTCGGCAATTGGTTCATACACGTTCCAACCGTTTTCTGGAAACGTTTCAGAATATTCGAAAGCAAATAGTGGCAGCTTGTGCGAAAGCGGAAATGAATACTGCTGTAATTTCTCGAAGACATTTCTCCTGGAATGATTTTCCTGCTTGTGCGCAAATTTCAGGTTTCTCATGTCCTTGCAGAAGACTTCTATGCCATAAGAATTCTCTCCTCTGCTCGAGGCACCGCCGACTTTTTCGATCCTGCTCACGACGCCTAGAGGAACCTCAACGACGTATGGTGTCTCACGATCTATGCTCCGAAAGTGAAGCTTGTAATTTGTTACACTTAATACTCCTCGTGCTGGTCCCGAATAAGGGCATAAATACGTTACTTCTCGTGCGACCCCTTGAACTCTTTCACCATTCAGAAGCGGTGGTCCCGTGTCACTACCGGATAAATTCTACTCAAAAGAAATGTATGTTTTTACAGGGAAGACTGAATACAATAATACCAATCAATAAATAGTAATTATAAGGCATAAATAATTGAAGATAAAATATCATCATTATTTATGAACATTCATACGAAAAGAGGTATACCAATGACATGCGATGCAAACTTAAATGAACGTACAAGAATAGTAATTACAGGGCAAATAAATTCGTACCGTATAAAAATTATCATTTACTATACGTATGCCTCTCGCTAATTCATTCAGATTGACGAAATTAATAGGATTTACGTAAAGGGTTTTAAAATTTCTAACAAAGAATAACAACAATATGATTTGATAAAAGGAACTAGAGTCTACCAGACAGTGGACTCACTTTTCCTTGATTCTCTTTTTTTGCTTCTAAAGCAGAAACAATATTATTATCGGTTGACGTGGAGCTTGTTGAAAAGCTCTTGGAATGCGACGCCTTCTCCCAACTCTCCTGAAGAAAGCGTGAGCATCACGGAAAATACGTTGTTGTTTTTAAATATTGCTCTAATAGCATTTTGTCTGAATCACTCTTTATTTTTGTTCGCTTGATTATCAAATAATTGACAGTAATATTATTATTACCGATTCTTGACCCATCTTCGAGTTGAGTGAACTGCTCTTACTATCCGAATTGAGTGAGTCAGAGCTGGCATTTTTTGAATTATTTTGCTCAGCATTTAAAAGCTCTGCACTTCCTCTTTTCTCCATTCTGATTGCTGTTGCGGGTTCCAGTCTCCCTATTGTTGCTGCAGTCGCATCGTCTGTAGTAAGATTTTCTACTAATCTCGCTGTGCAAATTGTATCCAACAGCTGAAAATAGCACAAAGCCCAAATTTATCTTTATATATCGACAGAATGGTTGGTTTAATCGATATGCTTGAGCAGTATGGATGACACGTAAACCATCTTCTAAATCTATACAGGCAATGATGTAGGATTAGATGATTTTGGAGAGTCATTGATAGATTTTATATCGATTGAATGCTCTGGAATATTTGAAATATATTTGAAATATATTCTGCAAAAAACAGAACAGTCTTTTGTCTTGTATACATGTAAAGTATTCTCTGAATTTTGAATAATATTTTTAATTCATTTTTGTTGCCAGTAATTAATTCTTTATAACAATAATTTCTTCATGAATCGATCTACAATAAAACAGATAACATGTTTAAAACAGGTATCTATTCTGATTACTTTAATGCATATGTGCCTACACTGTAATACAATACGATATATAAATCCTAAAAGAAACACACTGTCATATACGATGTATAAATAGAAAACCTAACAAAAGGTACAGTCATTCTTAAGTCATCTAAGTCAGGTTGAACATAGGCTGTTTACATGTGCTAACCTCAGTCAGTGAATCGGATCAAATTCTAACCAATGTGCAAAGTAAATATAGAACAGCTAATAAAAAACTATAGTAAATCTAGCAATATTGTATTCCAAAATTTTATAAATATATCAAAAGGCACACAGTCCAGCATAAATGTAAAAGGATGATCTGTAAACGTTGAAACAAATAAGGGTATCAGTGCCACGCCCAGAAAAACAAACGAAGCTCGCGTATCATTTGAACTAATAAAATCTTAAGGACAGTATATTTATATAAAAATTACGAAAAAGTAACAAACCTTGCTAGTTGCGCTATTATGTAAACTATTTTTCGACAAATCCTTCTGTCAGTTCGACCTGTGTTTGACAGGAGCAGCCATTTTGCCCGAAGCAGAACATAGATGTCGCTGTATGGGACAATATGAATTCAATCCACGTGCAGCACGCTTCAATGAAAAAATATTAAATCACTCGTTCCTTCCCAAAAATATCAATCAAGAAAATATAACTAATTAAAGAAAATTAATCACCATTGTCACCAAGAATCATCAACCTAAGCTTCATAGAATATAAAACAATGCGATTGAGAAAAATCTAATGATTTAAATTATGAAAATCTCAGAGTATCCTTATTCGAAAAATTGTAGCACCGAGCGAGATCGTCCCATCGTCTTTCTTTAGCTTTTTTTACACAAAAAATAATCCAGTAATCTGTCTCGTCTATTCGAAAATAACTTTTGCAATATTTTTAATGACCCAATTTTACAACAAACAACGAGTAAGAACATCGACGCGTATGCGTATACATAAACGCGCATCCGATATAAATGCGATTACATCAGTATCGTAAGGGTTCGGGTGAACCGGATCTTGTTAGCGAAATTTTTTATTGGATTACAAGTAGACTGCTTGCTACCCGCTTTAGTCGACGATCGATTGTATTTAACGACGTCGAATCGTAAATCGCGGTGGCGTCATGATCTGGTAAGACCTGTTTAAATCTATATAAGAAAAATTTGATTAAACAAAGATAATAGGAAATGCCAATCATTGAGCACGTTTTTGTATTTGCAGAGAGATGAATTTATTTTTTCTATAAAAAGGAAAAGTAAAGAACGAGAGAAAAAGAAACAGAGCAATTGATCAACGTAAAGGTGAAACGCACGTGGAAGTTTCCGGGGGATATAGTGTACATGAATAAGTAAAGCGAGTTACGGATTCCATGGGTATTATGTGTATATATATAGCTTGCATAATAACATGAAATATAAAATTTTCTTTATCATCAACTATATATATATATAATATGTATCTTAGTAGTTTAAACATGGTCAACATAGAAATATACAGTCATCACGTTAAGTTAGGTGTATATAATAGTGTAGTGTACAATACAGCGACTCTATACACGATACAGTTAGGAATTTCTAAATCTGATGTTTCTCGCTCGTACACACACACACACGTATATATATTTATATGTATATATAATATATATAGACTTTTCTCTCTTCTTTTCTAATACATTTATACAAAAGAAAACCCTGCGAGGCACAGCATCAGTGCGCGTGCATTGTCCGAATTCTCTTCGTAGTTTGTTCCGTGATTTTGAGAAATTAAAGAAAAATTATCCCGATGACATGTAGATGGAAAAGGTAAATTATTTTTTTCCCACACGATCCTATAGGGTAGCTTTTGGCCTTTCTGAAAGATCATCAATGTTCAAAATTGCTGAGGGCAATCGTATATTTAGTTTGCTTGCTTGCAGAGAGTTATCTTTATCCATTTTTCTTTTCTTTTTCTTTTTCTTTTTTGGCACTTATAATAAGTATCCTAGTCTAGACGTGATGTCCAGAGAATCGTCGACACCAAGCAAGTGTTTCGTTCTTTTTATTATTTCTGATTCTTCGTACCTTAGGCCCAGCCCGGTAGGTAGATCATTCTGTAATCTCGTAATTGAAAAAACATCCCCGAGAACAGGCCTGCAGTCTCGGTGAAGAATATTTGATGTCTCGAGAATCAGAAAAAAATAATTTTTGCAAATGATGTGTCTGCGCGAGTGTACGTGGGAGTGTATACATGCGTGCACAAGTATCCCTGATAAGAATTCGTAAAATTTTAAATGAAATCTGTGTGTATATAAGTATGTATCAATTTATGTATGTACGTAAGCATGTATGCATTCATGACATATCCACCATTTGCGATTAAAATGCCCTCCTGCATTACGACATTTGGCGTATTTCAGGTCCTCGACTTCCTGGCGTTTTTTGTTTCATCAGTCTTATCTCGTCATGGCGGCCAGTCCCGGTCACGTCATCTGGGCAGCGTTGAATGGTCGTTTCCTTGGCGCCGGGAAATGTTGAGGGCTGGGAATCTGGAACTGTTGAACGTAGGGATTGTTCCGAAGTATATTGCCACCTGGTGATCCCGCAGAGTACTGTGCAGGAATGGTGACTATTCCTGTCTGTTGAAGGTACTGCTCTCGATACAGAGCTTGCTGACTGATGTACTCCCCATTCACCTGATTGTTCTGATATTTGCCACCACCACCGCCACCACCACCGCCACCACCCTTGCTGTCTTTGTACTCCTTGTACTCCCTAAACTCCTGATAGCGAATAGCATTAG
>JARPRG010000598.1:933307-943507 GCA_031001745.1 Hartigia nigra | reverse complement strand
ATATATAGTTAAGTATCTTTCCAACGTATATAGTTTGAATGAGTCTATATCTACGTGGAAATTCTCTGGCGCCAAGTATCCACGAAGTGTGACACGTACGTGTAAGTATTGTCTCTGAGTTCACAAATATAGATATATACGACTATACCGGGAATTCCACGCTTCAATCGTACATATACTCGTACGAGGAATTTCTAAACTCTCTGGGTATTTGTAATGTACCGTGACATTTGAGGATTTCGTGGTAATTCGAGAGGTGTGTCGAAAAACAAGTTTTTACACCCAGAAAAATACATTGCCGAACAGGAGCGCTGACATGCAGGAGTAATGGAGAAATAAAAAGCGAATTCCACTAGCAAACGCGAGAGCATTGTAAAAGTTTGCAATAAAAAAAAATCCCTGTCAGTTACACCATTGAAGAAATAAAATAGAAATTTCAACATTTCATTAAATCCTCTGCAAACGCATTACCTTTGGCTCGTCGTGCCAGCTGTGATATATTTTGTCGAAGAACCTTGAGCCACATCCTGGCAAATCGTATCCTACTAGGATCCAGCTTGACCGATAAAGTCTACACTCTCTAATCCCAAATAACAATAAGTTCACGTTTATTATTTTCACAGACACACGTACTAATTTCTTTTAGTCTCTGAATTGTTGCTTTTTTCTTCTCCCACAATCCTTGTGATTAACTCCAAAACACTCGCGGTAAAACACGTATCCGATACGTGTATTAAAGGTTTGACGCGTTCGGCAATGCGCTCACTGTCAACGCGTCGTTCGGCTAACCGTATCTGATGATAAAGTTCGGTAAAATACGTGTTCTAAGCGCAAGCGGTCGCTCGAGAATTATTCCATGAAACAAGTGGGATGGCAAAGACACACGTCTTGTCTTTTTATACGGGACCACGATCACGTAGGCCACACTGCCACAGCAGTCAGACAACAGCCGCTACTTCGGCTGCTATACTACCAGGAGCGACGACATCGGTCCCAAGAGGAGCCTTGGAAACCTCACCGCTGCCGTCGCCTCCGACGCCGACGCCGCCATCCTGATGCTATTTACCAAAGAATAAATGCCAGAGACACTGGTTCGTGCCATTGGCTAAAGAAGTTTGGCCTATCAGGCGAGACCGCTTACTGGAGGAAATAGAGAGCGCGCGCCTCTACTACGTCACGAGTGATACGTGTGTTGATTACGTAGTGGGGTGAATATGCATATAGTATAAGGTGTATTAATAGCATTAACGTGACAACGGTTTGACAGATTTCTTTCTATGCTACAGGTTACCGATTGCTACGAATTGATCAGCAAACACAGTGTTTTTGGTGTGCTTAACGAATTGATGTCCCGGCGTTAAGTTAACACGACATGACTTCAAGGTGGTAATGCCTTTCAATGCCGTTAAGGCAACAATTTTTAAAAGAAATTTTGTGCAAATGACAACAGATTTTACACTGGACAAGAGTAAAGTCTTTTGCTTTCGACTGATATTTTACTTGTTTCGACGTACTTGAGATATCAGATAAAACTACACCGGAGGTTAAACATAGTGATAAATAAAAATAGTCGTTTTTTACTGTGATACGTGCAAATGTCGTGTATATATGCATTGGAATCCATACAGCGTATATTAATATCGGAATTATCGCGACGTATATTTAGCCACGCGTCAACAGTTGTAAACAAGAAAAACCAATTCAATGCCTGATTTGAAAACATTGGTTTGGGGGCACTGCAATCACATCGGACTACGTATAATTCAGACGATACTTAACCGTAAAACATTTTATGCGTGGTGGCAACGCTACCATCTGTGCCTATATGTACTATCTAGTATCTTGTGCGCAATGTTAAGCGCTATGGGAAGGATACGTCCACGAGATAGTGCGAAAAATACATAGATATGACATTGGAGCAGCTAGGCAAAAGAATTTCGAGCCAGTTCGAACCGACTCGAATCGCTAACGTTTAGAGACCATATTACAAACCAGAATTCTTTGTAGTTTTTAAGTTAACGTCGATATACAGGGTTATTCAGTAAAGAAGCACCACCCGAACATGGTTCTATCATAGAAATGAAATGGACGGGCTAACTTGAGGTGTTTTGTTGATACTGAATAACCTTGTATATTTTATTTACTCTCTTCCTACGCATCTTGCTTTGGGCAACTTTAAAAGTTCAAAACGTGCTTCCACACGTGACCCACATACCCGTCAGAGACCGAAACGTTTTTCTGGTATTTTTAGATACAATTTGACAAAACGCCGAGTCGCTCAGATTCGTTGAGCAAGAGAAACTCAAGGAAAGGGGAGAAGATAAAAAGTTTATAAAAGGTGAATTCGAAAGCGAGAAGCAAATATGAAAACATTGTAAAAAAAAAATAGTAAACCACGAACATTTTCATGGTTCTGAAATATAACAAATCTGTTTTCGTATGACTTGGATCCTTAAGTATATTTGTTTACGGAATTGCAACGTATTATATTGCAAAAAGCGAGATTACGTGTTTATATACACGACACCGTCGCTCTTTTTCGTCAAAAAATTCGTGGAGGTATCGGTAAACAGTTATACGGGCATGCTGCGATTACAACATAATTATGGCTAGAATAATAGATAGGTTATCGCAGTTATCGACGATAAAGTCGTGCGATTAGTGCACATCTAAAGCGCCAAAGAAATGTTACGGCAGCCTACCGATAATGGGTTCAAACTATTTACTGCCGTTACCTTTCCGTATTCTTTTCTTTGTTCTTATTTTAAATCTTTCTTATTCGGACTTTCCCCTAGCAGTGAATTTTCAGCACAAACTTTTATCGCGTCGATCTCTTGCCAACAGTACAATGGAAAATACATTCATGAGCAATATGAAATTAACCCTTAACCCTAAAACCTAGGTCATTGTTGTCCGAGCCGATTCTTTGATAGCCGTGTGGATCCCGTATCCCCTGCAATATATATATAATAAAAACACGTTGCAAATAATTATATGAGAATTTTTGTATAGCGTTGTAGTAAAAGGTTCAAAGCTAATATATAAATAATTCTAGATTTTTTCTAATACGTTAAGTTAGTGAGAAACGAGCAGGACAAAAATGACCCACGTTTTGGGTTTGAGGGTACGAAAAAAAACCTTTTGGGGTTAAGGGTTAACACTGGCACAAACTCTGTGCACAAACGCTGTTTGCACATGCATATGTAGGACGCAACGTTGGTGAAAGTATATGAGAAAATTATATACCTTTTACACGTTTCTGAATTCATGTAATATGAGTAGTTAGTTCATTTTTACCATCAGGGTAGAAAAAGGTTCTAGCACGCAAGTCCATGTGGGAATCGAAAAAGAAAAAAAGAAATATTGTTTCTATTACAGACGCCACTTACCATTTTTCTTGGAGTTATTTTTATTCTTCTTGTTCTTGGGATATATATTGCCGATTTTACTCTGTCCACAACCCATCCTGAGTGGCCTTGTGACCTTCGACGAGACTTTGCACGGACACACGAAAGCTCCTAACCCCTCACACCCGCTTATACACGTGACACTCACACGCACCCGACACCGTATTGCACGGGTTTCTTTAGCGCAAGAAAATCACATTTTTTTTAGCTGTAATGCCAATTCTCGTTCAATTACATAATAGAGTAATCCGATGTGTTACGTTAAAGTTTTTGTTTACTTCTCTCACGTATTTCAACAGAAAAACTTGCTAGTCTTGTCGTAAACTTTGCGATATGTCAGATTTACGCATAAAGATATTATGTATTTGGCTGGTTTCTTTTTCTTCAAATATTGGGATATGTCTTAGTGACGTGTTTCCTACGTTAGAATAATTGCGACGAGGAATTTTTCATTTTTCGTTCGTTCAGTACTATTTAAATAGCATTAAAAAAGGATTTGCGATATGCATGCCGAGGTTGTTCATCGTTAAATTAGTTTTAACTAAACAGGTAAATAAGATCGATGCCAATGTTTCTTGGTTGCGGATAATACGTGACGCTTGGACACTTTTCTCAATTTATCTTGTACTTTTATTCGACTCCTCCCTGGCGGGAGGAGATAAAATGATTTTCGATTATTTGATTTATTATTTTTTTTATTTGACACTCAAGATACGCGTACGAAACCACCTCAATAAGATTTACACCAAAATCCTTAACGATTCTTCAAAGATTTTCTCTCTTCCTTATGTGTAACGTTTCCCCCAAACACACACTTCAGTTTCGTTTACGCTTGGCTACCTACTGCGAGGCAGCCAATCCATTCTGATTTCCAAGTTACGTCAATCTTCATGCCACATCCTGATTGTTTAGCCGATGTCCATCTTGACGAGTAGGAGCACCAGGAGCAGCATCATCGAGTTCTTCGTATTATCCATATACGCATCAATCTTTTCTACAGGACAACATTGGTATTCAGCTGCAAGTCCCAAGTGCGTTAAATTTTCCGTAGGCTCAGTCTAATTATCAATCGTTGATAACTTCGTCATTTTGAATATGTGACAGAGGTCGTCTTCGTGTTTTCTTAGGCTGCGAACAATCGAATGATGCACGTGAGAGTCCTGCGAGTGTTGATATAGTGGAGGATCGATAACGTCAGTTTTGAAGAACAACAAAAAATTATAAAGAACAAAAAGAATTTGACTAAAAATAGAGACACAACTGGAATAATGTTCTGAACAAAGTCCGATTCGGTGCTACTGGATATACGCGAGATTCGTTTACAGCATTAAAGAGAAGATAATATAGAGTACAAGGCGATATTGCTCATGAAAAATAAAATTTGTTTACGTCAAAATATCAATGTTAATATATTTTGAACACATATCTGGTAAAGTTTCATATTTTTTTTTTATCCTGAATATATACAATCTCGTTTCATAACTATCCTTATAGCTAACTAGAATCCGTTTCACATATTCGTATACAAAAATCCGTGGCAGTAATCTGACAGCAGATAACAACCGCTGAACTTGATAGAAATAATATTAAGAAAGATATGTTTTTGTGGAAATCACAATTATATTTCACAATATGAAAATACGAGTATACGCGATATGTATATATTCAATTATTTACTCGGTGTATCAACGCAGAAAATTCATGAAGTCACGGAACGTCCATACGACACTTAAGGATAACAAATTTTTACCAATAGCCGATGATCTAATTGACGATAACAAAGTGCATTCCACGAAAAAGTAAAGGACTCGCAATCAATAGCGAAGTGCTTGAAAATTTTTCATACAAATTTTTTGTCTTTACGTTTACTTTCATTGTTTTTCCCTTTTTCACGTTACCTCCCCTTTCTCGGCCTATCCTTATCTGCTTATCGGGAAATGCACACATGTATACATGCCTCGAATCCAAGTGTACAAGTGCATCGTATTTTGCAGTTTTGCGCACGTTACGATGATAATGCGATATCGATATAAGGAAAAACTAACGAGACTCAAAGAACCGGAAGAATCAATAAGATCATGTATATAGATCACTCAATTATATTATTGATAAGATTTATACCTGTAAGAAGCGACACGTGTATTGCATCTGTGCAATCCATATAACGATGAAAAATCAATGCTCGATGCTGTACGAAAACTCGAGGCGTACCTCCTTAGTGCCATTCTTATTTTTCTCGCTATCTTTTATTGTTGATCTAAATTAATTATTTTATTGGATTTCAGTCTCTTACAATTTTCAATTAACCAAGGGAGGAAAAGGTCGTTGCCAACCTACACTCTTTAATCGTAGCTCGGCACGTTTGGCTCTGTCAATGGATGAATAGAAATTCAACGAAATTAACTAACACTCTTCGGTAGCTACCGCCGTGGACGCATTTACCCGATCCAATTCGAAAATAGAATATGTGTATCGTTTTCGCATTGCGCTTAAGCGACAAATCCGATGCTCGTCAATGGAAGAATAGTTATACGTTTATTTAAGAAAAAAATCATTCCGAATTAACTGACTGATATATATATATATATATATATATATATATATATATATATATAGTCAGTTATCAGGCTTCAGTTATATATATAATAGACATATATATACATATATATTAGACGCGCACGCATATAATATACTGCGTCCAGATTTGCGATCTAATTCTGGAATGAGATAGTTCTTGTGGTTAGCCAATGTCCATTAAGTCTCGAGGGAATCCTTGAAAAGCAAAACAGCAAGTTTTTCTTATCGGTGAGGATTGAAAATATGGCATTATAATGCAAATATAGAACACTCATTATTATTTTTCCGCGTGGATTTCTCTCGATATGCTCGAAACAATTTTGTTAGATAAAGGAAAATCAATGAAATTGTAATGCTTTAACCATACTTCGATCAATTGGCATTCGATTTTACGAATTTCAAGCAGACTTGCAAAAGCGTACAGTGTACAAATGGAGGCCAAAGTGTGTGTACACTATGTACGAGAAACAAGGTTTACTTTTCTTTTTCGTAATATCCTCAAAGTACACAAGTCTGCGACCAAGCATATATAAATACACATATATATATTCCTATCACCCGAAAAGAATATTCCACTAAGAAATTTATAGTTTCGACAATAAAATATCTTGTCTGAGAATTTTAATCGCACAAGACAAAAAATGTCATGCGAGTCAATAAATTGAGAAAAAGGGAAAGTTTATTATACGAAACTGACAAGCGGAGAATTTGTACTTTCAGTGAAAAAAATGTTAAAAATTCGCGTAGCTTCGTCAATGCTTTTACATAAATTTACATATTCAAATGCTGGTAACGTTTATTGAGTCCCATTACCAATAATTCTCGTTTGGCCCTTTACGTAGGAACGTTCCTGAGTGTCGTAGGTCGATAACGACAGCAGCAATAGTAAAATGAGCACAACAGTCTAGAAGCGTACGCGATTTCTGAGACAACTACATATGTATGTATATTCACTATAGAATTCGGCCGGTTTCGATACAGTTATTAAACACAATGTTCACAACTTGGCATCCCAGCATCGACTGTTCTCGCGGACTCTCATTGGTGGCGCATGCGCAGAAGCGCTATACAGTAATGCGCAAACTCTATACGTCGGCCATGTCTAATAAGCGCAAGTACAATACGTAGACACTTTTACTATATAGAGTATAGAACAGTGTATACTATATTGTAGAATATAGAAAAAGAAAGGACATCTTATGACTTGTCATGAATAGGGTGAGAAAGAAGGCGACAGAAAAGGAGAGAGAGAGAGAGAAATAGGGAGAACCCGAGACCCACTACGCTTTACAGTAAATATAATGATGTAGAGTATGAGTACGTTTACCTGTACTTGCTGCGTACTACAAAGAAGAATATATAGTACATTCTTGAAACTAAACTCGATGGGAATTAAGTGCGCGTGCACTGTATATAGGTGCATTCACAGAGCAATGTATAACTATATATATATATATAAATAAATACTCACCTGGGGCAAACTCCTGTCTCTCTTCCCGTAGACAAGCTACAGTATAAATACATACAGTTCGAATATAGCTGAAATCTCATGTAAAGTTGAGTGGCTGAAAAATTCTCAGACTACAAGGGTACTGACCCTCTGTAACCGTTTACATGAGGGATTATACTGTATGTAGTATATATGTACAATATTGCTTTGCTTTTTATGGATCTGGATTAAGTTTAATTATTTTCTTGAGGGTGTAAATAGGTACAGACACGCGCGCGAGGACAGTGTTCTCATGGACCGATTTTATACTGGGATTATTGCGTATGCGAATATACATATATATATAAGACTATATAAGGTTAGTGGGGTAACCGGGTGCAACGCGGATTACCAACTCGACGGGAAACCGCGACCTTCCCACAGAAATTCCCGGGTGAAATCAATGGCGGAATGGATAAGGGAGTATCAGGTGTTGTAGTGTTAGCCGCGCCGGTTTCCTGTAAATATCGCACAAACACGTTATTTGCACGACGTGCAAAAGAGGGGCTACTACTATTTTTATAAATAAGTAATCTTGGTTACATTGATTTGTAATTATATCTAACCTTTTCTTTTATATTATATTGGGATCGATGAAACGGCGGACTCTGAGATACTTCTTTCCCAACTGGGCCAACGTTGTACTTTTATATTCCTTTTGCTCTTCTTTAACTTTTATATTTTCTTCATTCAATCACTTGCGATTCAGATGGAAAATTGACTTCGAGTAACTGCATTCATTTTTATTCATGAATATTCCTTAGACTCGTTACTATTTCTACATTCGATTGGTCTTACTGAAACTTTGCATTTTGCAATATTATTTAATTTACTACACAGCGCTTATTACAATGTGCAATGTAATGACAGTCCATTATTATAATCATTACGGTATAATAATTGAATGATTCTCAAGTACCATGCAACGGCTTAGAGCAAAACATATAGAAATAGAAAGTTATTACGATGGATAATTTAATATCTATTTAACAGATTATGTATTTTAAACGTAGATGTAAACATTGCCTTCAATTACCGTACTACATAATACTCCGTAACGATACCGCGAGACACAATGATACATGGCCATAATCGTTCAAGAAATCAAATAGTTTATACGTAAGAAAATGTAATCGTGTTGACAACCATTTGTGTTCACATAAGGAAACGAAGAGTGTTACCACGTTTTCACAACTACTGTTGGAAACAAAATATGAAAATAAAAGGTAAATAGTATTTATCACCAGCAAAGCTATAATTAAAGTAGCTGCGATTAAATTGCTTTGATCCGAGACTTCTTCTTAACAACGTAAAATATTATAATTCGAGGATATCGATGAAATGGCACGGGCTAGATTTTTACGATCATACTTTGGTATCATCTGCAAATTTTATGACAATACTAAAGCCAAATATTAATATAATAAATTGAGTTCACTTACCAGCGATACGCCGAGTCAATTTTCAAGACATTTTATCACGAGGTACTCCGAAAATAATATAGTTCATGTACACCCGTGTCAAAAAATAAGTTCTGTTTCGATTCTTTTTCGTTTTTCTCTGCAGTACGAGAACAGAATTTATAAGTTGCGCTTCAGTGCGGAATGCGAAATAAATAGGCCTAGAACCGGGCCAAAAGGACGACATCAGACTCATGAAGACCGAAAGAGTACTTATTTTTTGACTCGGGCAATAATTGTGACGCGACCAAGCATCATTGGACGAGAGCAATTGATAAGAAAAACTTTAGACTGGGAAAAAACTGGCGCCTTGTGAGGATTACTTGAAAGAATTATGGTAAGGCATATATGTATACGCACACGCATTACATATGCGAAGATAAAGTGAATTTTTTATTTTTGTTTTTCATTCTTCAAAAGGTAACGGAAGGTAGTACGGGAAAGGGATCGGATAATGGATACAATAATGATTGATTAATTCCTCGTTCAACCCCACCTGGTAATTAATTCGATTAAGTATGTCGAATGTAAATTATACACGAAGAGAATTCTCTACTAATTTTTGGTGGAAAATTTAATCAATTTTTAGTAGAAATTATACTAAAAACTAGTAGCGTCGTATTTATACGTGCGTGTATGTATATATGCATATCAATATCTTATGAATTATTATGATTGAGAACTAAATTTTGGAACTTCTCAATATTAATATTTGTAGTTTCGTAGTGAATCGAATGTTTTTGGTATAGGTTTGGTCAAAAATTAACTAGAACCCTACTAATTCATGTCTTCCTCAAAACAATACTTTATACGCCATAAATATTAAAAGATTATGTTCCACTAATTCGTATGTATTCAATCCAAAATATGATAGTCACCTAGTTATTGGCGTAAATATACTAATTTTTTTTTTTAATCCTGATCTGTTCCTCCGTTGGTATAAAACCATATCAATTTTTAGTAGACAATTTTCTCCGTGTACATGTCTCGTATCTCGCAAATAGAGGAATAGAGTCATTACCTTTTTTTCACACTCTGTACTCGATTATCTTCATTTGCAGTTAGTAGGTCACATGGTAATTTTTGAAAATATCAAGGAAGATCGACGAGAAGAAAGAAGAAAGAAGAAAGAAATTTTAAAAAAATCGATACATAGCCCATCCTTTGTATTTTTTTTCTATCATTTCACGCCGTATCGTGAAACGATAACAAATTCTTGCACGTATGCAAATACGTCCATTTTCTTTACAATCAAAAAAACATTGAC
>JARPRG010000598.1:884986-933207 GCA_031001745.1 Hartigia nigra | reverse complement strand
CCGTATCGTGAAACGATAACAAATTCTTGCACGTATGCAAATACGTCCATTTTCTTTACAATCAAAAAAACATTGACATTAAAATACACGGCGAAATTCGGTGATCTCGGTAGGAGGCAATCTTACAGAGGAATGTCGTCCGAGAACACGAGCAAGAAAATGTCGAAGATGAAATTAAAAACTCAAGAAAAAAGTTTGAGGCTTCATTAAGTGACATTTTCTTGCTCTTCATTTCGTACCTTCTTTTTTTATACGTTAATTGGCAATCTTTTCGCGATTCCGTTGATCTACATCCGGTCGAACGTATGGCTGGCCATTTTTTCCTGTTTCTATCAGTTTTACGAGATTATTGTTAATATGTTTCATGGATTCACTATTTTCCCTGTTATGAGAAAGCGTCATTAAGTGCTAAGCGTTTGTTTCTTGGTTGTTTTATATTTTTAAATGTCTGTATCATTCACTCTTATTCTTGCATTCTCTCTCTTTTTCTCGCGTATACACACATTTTCTATTTCGCTCGGTTTCTCATCGTTACATAGTTTTTCTCCCAAGTGTACTAGCACACGTCATTTTCTTCGTAACTGTACTTTCCATAACATTCGCATGGGCAAATGAGTTACAGAATCTTTCATTTATCTTTTCGACAGTCTCGCCATAAAATGGACCGTATAAATAAATAAATAAAAGTGGATAGCCCGTTCTATTTTTCTTTTCTCACTTATTTCGGGAAGGGAAAGAAAGAAAGAAAGAAAGAAAGAAAGAAATATAAAAAAAGAATATTGATTCCATTTTTGAATTTGACGATGATAACGCATTTAATCTCGTCCCACTGAGAATAGTGGATAAATTATTATGAATGTCCATTAGATTAGTAAACTTATTCCTTTTGTTCGTATTCTTAATGTTTTACTAATAAAAATAAAAAACACAGAGTGTAAAGATAATAGACAAAGAAATATCCACATGTTCCATGTGGTACTGTGTAGAAATTCAATAGTACAACAAAAATGACAAAATTAATTATGTAGTACGAACGCAGCTAAAATTAAAAAATTCTTAGTGTCCGCGAAATAAATAAAGAAAAAAAAATGAAACTAAATATAAAGAGAGAGGAACACAATCATAGGGCGCGACGTCTAAATTTCGTCCACTAAATTCCTAATAATTACGTTTATTAGTTCTTTCTTTTTTTACATCCTTTTTAAGGATTCCACGAAAATGGAATTATCGCTATCATCTCACAAAATCTTCATCTCTTCCTTCGTCTCACGCCTATGCTCACGGCTTTTCCTTTCTTTATATTAATTCATCAATACTTTCCAATATTCGTACCATGTGGACGCATACGGTATCATTCTAATTTCCTCGTAAGCACAGAAAATTCTCTTGCACACTCAATTAATCACGCTTATATACATTTAGACGAATATATTCGCGACATTCGGGAAGAGGAATTGCGTATTCGAGAATTCATCGTTTCATCTTCCTCTTACTTTGTTGCTTCATTTGAATAATAGTAAACACGAAAATCACTTTGCGAAAAGCAACGTGCACACGTCGAATTCATTTGTCCCGATGCCTTTTATTACTTTTCTTTCATTCCATTAATATCTAAGCATATAACCGATCACAATGGATACCTCCCTCTTTATCTTATATTCCTTTCGCTCTTGAATCTCATTCTTTCACATTCTTTAATCTCACACGTGCCGTTTTTTTGACCTCGTGTGTACCTAGTGTCCCTTAGTCCTTTTCATTCTCTATCTTGGCCATAATATTTGATATCCCTTGGGCTTCTCTCAATTAGTCAAAGGATGATAGTTGCACGACACGTGATCGAATTTAATTGAAAAAAATTATGCAGATTGTTCATAGTTAAGTGGTATTATCAACGCCAGGCCCATTGACATCATCTTTATCAACTTCCGTCTTGAAGATGCTAAGTTATATGTTACCACCAGTCGGATAAAACGGAAAGGCTCCAAACTGAAAGTTAACAGGCGTCTTGGGTGATGCACACGCATAGAGAAAGTCATCGGACTGCAACTGAGTCCTGTTCAAGTTCGGTTCCGAGGCCGACCTCGTGATCTTCGGGAGACCACGCAGAAGACCTTCAAGACTCGCAAGAATTTGACGAAATATTGGTCTCTCATCTCGTGAAAACTTTATGCAATCCTCGGTGAGCCTCTTGAGGGCCTTTGGAGTGTCGGATCTGACCTTGTTAAGATCAGGGCGTAGGTAACCACGACCGACCATAAAAAGGATTTGATCCTTGTTGTTGATGTTCGAGTAGGGCAGTTGACCAGCGAGCAATTCGAACAGGACCACTCCAAATGCGTAGACATCCGATTGGAAGCTATAGGGATTCTCTTCTTGCATTCGAATGACTTCCGGTGCCATCCAGAGGATAGACCCAGTGGGCTGATGAAATTGCTGTGATCCGGACCATCTTGTTTTTGCAGTTGCCAGACCAAAATCCCCGATCTTCACGGTGAGATCGTCATGGAGGAATATATTGTTGCTTTTGAGATCCCTGTGGATGATGTTTTTTGCATGAAGATAGTCCATACCCTGTGCCGTTTGTCTGCCAATCTCTATCAAAGTGAGAAGTTCGAACTTCTCCTCGAACACGTGCAGATGCTTGTACAGTGACGATCCTTCACACCATTGAGTCACAATAGCCAATTGTGGTTTGCTAACACAGCCCATGAAAAGTAATATATTGACGTGGCGCGTCTTCCTCAGTACAGCTACCTCATTTTTGAATGCTTGAAGTTGAGCCATTGTGGGAATCTTTACATTTAAAGTCTTTACTGCCACAGGACCATGCCAGTGAGCCTTATAAACTGTTCCAAAGGATCCTGATCCAATACGGGCTCCTACCAGGATCTCATCCGCAGGGATTTCCCAGTCTTCTATGGATTCCCGTGGAGCCAGAAGATTCTTTGAGGATTCGTCTGCAGAACGTGCTCTGGGTCGTTTTGGTCTCAAAGTACTTGTAGGACTTGCTTGCGTAGACTGGCTATGTTTCGTCGGACTGCTTCCTGGAGATACAGGACTCTGTGTCGTACCAGCTGGCCTTCCAAGGCTTTGTGAGCGAACATATTCTTCAAGGTTTGCTGGATCCCCACCAGGTTTGACCATATTGAAACATACGTTAGGTGCAGAGCTAGATCGGTCTTGCTGGCCTAAGGACCTGGGATGCCTCTGATTGCCTGCTGGAGCCAATGATGGTGACATACTTCTACTGAGACCATAGCCAGAGGGTAATTGTAATATACCAGCACTGGTCTCAGGGTTATGTGCCAGAAGTGCTTGATAGTAGGCATCTTGCATGCGCACTTGATGACACAATGCAGGCACACCTCCAGCACATCTCTGATGAAATCTGTAGTTACATGTACGACAGTAAAATCCTTGAAATAATAACTTACGGCAACACTCACAGAATGCTAATGAGAAAAAGGTCTTGCGTACGAAGTTGTGAGATATGGACGTGGTGATAGGGAATTTGTCAAGTATCTCAACAGAAATTTCATCACATTCCAGTGAAGAGATATCCGTATCCCATGGTATAGGAAACTTGGAATCGTCAGCACCAACTATGTATACAACACACATCTCAGTTGTGAGGTTGCGCAGCTTCATAGCCTTTGCAAGTGCATCTCGTAATGAAAGTCCTTCCCTGACCTGTACACTAGTACGCTGCTGATTGGGTAAATGTGCACGCAGCAGTGACTTAAGAGGAGTCCTGGGACACCGTAGCCTGGAAGGAGTTTGAGACTCATCAGCCACACTGGAATTGAGAAGTTCATTGAGCTTCTGTTCCTTTGACTCCAATTCATGAAGTTTGCTAGTCAGTTCCTGATATTCAGTCAGATAAATTGAAGGTGGATGCTGGAAACCAGCAAACCGATTGTTCAGGGCATCAATGTTTTGCCGCGTGACGTGAATGACACTTTGTATATTCCGTAACTCGTAACGTAATGGATCGGTGCACGTATCGTCCTTGAGTGAAATGAGGTCCGAATCCACAATCCTCGAGGTGGACATCGTCCAAGTTCTATCCCTAGAGCCGGGATGACTCCTGGTTCCTGGACAGGACAAATCACCGTACGAGTTAACATGTACCAGGTATCTAGGCTCGCCGATCACGGCCATTTTCCAGCGTCCGGCAGCAGCATCCTGCGCTATAGCCTCAGTAATACCGATGACGTCCTCCAGGACGAGCGCTGCTTACACACACGCTCGATCCTGATCACCCATCGACCTCACGCTCTTGAGCACACCACTTTTGAGTTCACAACCTCCACCTCGTCGTCCTCGTCTTGATGTCAGCGCGTCGCCCACCGCCGAATCACATTCCTGCGATACTTACGTCCGCAGCATGCCGTGCCAGCTGCGCGAACGAAATGCGTACCGACACGTTCACTCTCATTGGTTATTCTACGCTCTCTTTTCCGACATCCTGATGTACATACTATTCGCGTCGTGACGCTTTTACTACACCTAACCCGACGACAACCTTTGACAGCACTATACTTGTATACGTTAAACCGTCCCAAAAGAAACTGCCACTGTCCATATTATCCACAAGGCAGCCTTTCCAGAAGGCGATAGTGCTGCCCTACACGTTACGCTTTAT
The DNA here is from genome assembly GCA_031001745.1 of Hartigia nigra. NCBI lineage: Eukaryota > Metazoa > Arthropoda > Insecta > Hymenoptera > Cephidae > Hartigia > Hartigia nigra. The sequence continues at coordinate 928,562 of JARPRG010000598.1, read as the reverse complement.
AATTCGATGTCCTACGCTTGTTAATGCATACAAATGGCTCTCATATTTCTACAATATAACAATAGATTAAATTCTGTTTTTATTAATTTTTGCATATAGTTCTTAAACGTTACTCCAATGTTTCAAACAAAGGGCACTATAAACTGTCCTAAGATGTGTGCTCTTCAAAATTTCATAGGCATAATTTTATGGTATAACTCAATAAACGTATGTTTACTACCTTGAATTATACTTTCGGAATTTCTGTGTTAAACATCCCCAAATAATTCTACATATTTTGAATTTCACGCATGTGGCTATAGGTTATTGCACATAGAACATGTTTTGAATTAGTGGTTTACTGATTTCTAACCTAAAAGTCGTGTGTTATATATTAAACTGATTTTAAGTGTTACTTAATATATAATTCTACGAAATAGATAAGTGAAAATTAATTAAATTCTGTATGACAGGTGTATAACAGCCGCTAAGAATTTTATTATGGTCATTTCAATATTTGTACTATTTTTAATATTTGTTTAATATACAGTTATTTTATAGGGGAATTTTCACTCTTTACCTTGAGCGAGAATTATTTCAAGTTCAATCTTTTCATAAACATAGTCACTTGCATTGCACTTGCTGACGTCATTGGAGTCTGCTTTGACGTCAGTGGCAAACGATACTGTTTCCATGGAAACGAGAACTGCTCCTAATTGTTAAAAAGATCCACCGTGAACTTTCTGAAGGGGGAATATGACGTTTGATCACGTGATTACCGTTAAAACTTATCAAAGTACTAAAGTTTTGGCAAAAGATTTTATTCCACGTTCAGCAAATAGGAATTTGTTAAATAGTCAACATGTCAAATCTCGTAGCTGGAAGATTATCCTTTGTTACAGGTTCGTTAAGAAAAGTTAAAATATTTCTATAATTAAGAAATCAATCGCTACTATTTTTTATATAATTTTATTGAATGATTCGTTAGGAGCTGGTAGTGGAATAGGCAGGGCTGTATGTCGTGTTTTGGCCAGAGAAGGAGCACAGGTTATAGCAACTGATCAAAATATTAAAACAGCTGAGGAGACATTGTTGAATTTATCAGGTATTTATAAATTTTACACTGGCTTTATTCTAAAGTCACGATATAACACGTGGTGCCGTTATTTAGTCGATAACTTATGTCAAGTCAAAAGTCGATGTATTTATGTTACAACTTTTTGCAACTTAGCGTAACGCCACTTCATTATTTTGACGTTATTCAAGTATCACTAACGATATTGATGCTGTTCCGTTACAGGCACAGGACACTTGCCTTTAGAAATAGATGTTTCCTCTTCACAAAGTGTTGACAGTGCATTAAAAAAGACACTAGATACATTCGCGAAACCGCCAACGATCATAGTTAATGCGGCTGGTATAACACGGGATAATTTCTTATTGAAACTCAATGAGAATGATTTCGATCGCGTGCTGCAAGTCAATTTACGTGGAACATTTTTGGTAATGCAAAAAGTGGGTAATATTTTGATAGAGGCGAAACAGTCGAATGGTGCTTCCATTGTTAATATAGGTTCGATTATTGGAAAAATCGGTAACATTGGTCAGGCTGGTTATGGCGCTTCGAAAGCTGGTGTTGAAAATATAACAAAAACGGCAGCTGCTGAATTTGGAAAGTACGAGTTAATTTGATTTTTTTTAAATATTTTGTATGGTTTTATTTTTGTTTTCTTTCTTGTTACGTAGATTTGGCGTGAGGGTAAATGCCGTTTTGCCGGGATTCATATCAACTCCTATGACAGACGCTGTTCCGGATAAAGTTAAAGAAATTTTTCGAAAGAAAATAGCTTTGGGCAGGTTGGGACAGCCTGAAGAAGTGGCGGAGCTTGTACTTTTCTTAGCGTCGGATAAAAGTTCTTTTATAAACGGCGCTTCTATTGAAATTACAGGAGGAATGCACTAGATGATTGATCTCGCAATGACAGTAAATTTGATATAATTTTTAAAAGCATCTAGCGTTATATCATTGAAAACGTAAAGTATATAAATAAATAATAGTAAATTAATAATGCATCAATAAAGTTAACTGCAATCAATTTTAAAAAATAATCTTGACTGCACGAATTTAGTAAATTTTATATTTGTTTTTTTAAGTGCATAATGTGGATATATAATAAGGGAGACTTACAATAAATGGTAAATGAGTCTAAAAATAAATATTTACATAATAATCAAGAATGATTTGCTTTATTTATTCTTCTTTCCTTTCAACTTCTTGGCATGTCGGTGTGCCTTATAGTGCATTTTACGTTTTTCTTCGATGATTTCTTTGTACTTTCGTTTGTTGTATTTAGCAAATTCGGCATCAGCCATAAGTTCGTCAACAATAGTACGTTTACGCTCCTTCTTGGTCATACGTCCATTGTAGTAATCTAGTGGTGAATCGATTACTTTGCCTATTTGGAAGTACTTAGGCAGAGCTTTGATATCGTTCTTCTTGTAGAAGTGTTTCGGATCCAAGACCGATCTCATTTGAATAACTTCAAGATCGTGCTTGATCTCTTCGGTTACTTCAGTTGCTGGCAAATTGAACCATTTCTTTCCTTTTGTTTTCTCGCGTTCTCGCCGTCTCAAAACACGTAAACGTTTCTCACTCTCATCGTACCTAGGTATAGATTCTAACTGTTCAAAGCCTGGCTTTATTACAGATTTTTTAAGAACTTTTTCAATTGGATTAAGGTCTTTCGTTATAGTGCAAACATTTGTGGCAAACTTGGGTTGTTTCCTCTTCTTATTTCGCCAACCCATATCGGCTTCAAATTCATCCAGGTCAATGTCGTTACTAGAGCTTTGCTTGGATTTGGTTGCTTTCTTCTTCTTACGATTCATGATTTTCGTTGGATCTAGATCTGAAGCAAATTATAAATTATTTTAGTACCAATTTTATTTCTTAATTATAATTTATAAAATACTATTTTATGGAACATAGTTTTTTTGCACTACTACACATAATCATAACCATAACCTTATAACTTTGCAAGCGCAAAGATAAATAGTTACCAATTCGTTCGATCTCCAGATCATCATCATCGCTGTCCAGAAGACTGTTTTTAGTTAATAGATCAGCCTGGCCTTTCGTATCAAATATAATATCCATTTTTAATTGTATATTTGATTATTTACTGAAAATATAGCACGTTTTGACTGTGGTTAGAAACAGTAATGTCATGAGTTGTCCGAAAGGTGGCCAACATGTTTGAAAATTAAAGGTATATTATCAACGGATTCTCATAGATTCTAATTTGAAAGCAAATAGTGTCGCCATCTAGACTTTACTTCGCCAGCAAATGAAATAACCAACACCTGGTACTTGATCTTTTTGAAACGATAAATCCAAATAAGAACGAACTGGAAGAACAATCAATCAAACCTTGCAATGCTTGTTGGAATTTGAATGTTTGATGATTCATTAAAAAAAAGTCTCAGAGTGAAATTTTATTTACTTAAGATGTCTCATGGAAACAATTATGACTTTTGTTTGTGCTAGTAATGATCCATGATAATCCAAATTTGAGAAAAAAGAACGATAGCATTTGGGAGTTAGAGTTTTTAAAAATTTGACGGAGTTTCGTGTGATTCTCTACGTCTCTTCGAGCGATAAGAACAGCGGGGCGTTTCGATTGGCAATAATTCAATAGCGACTAATGATGAGGCATGGAAAATATTGGTAATGGAATTGATTTCATATGATAGCTGTCATTGAAACATTATTTGTAAGGAAAAATACTTTCCTAAATTGCTAGTAATCATCGTAAATTTGTACATATTGATAATATATTGCGAGCCATCCAGCCAGATTTTCTATTGCAATAACAAAAAAAAAACTTATCAAAATGATTGAATCTTTTTTTCGTTCCGCTCCGATAAAATTTATAGCAAAGATAAGGCAAAATTGCGGTGTAATAAAGATACACAATTTTTGGAATGCGAATCTTTGTTACTCTCTTTTTAAATATTTATTATATACATTGTTAATGCATTCATACACAATACACGGTAGTATAATGGTTCTTATTTGTACTGGCCACGTGTCGTACCGGCCGTGTTCGATACTGCTGAAAGTTACCGAAAATATATCATACTTCTGTATATAATATAGATTCTTTATATTGACACGTGTCATTGTTTCATATATTTCATTTGGAAAATTGAATTTACAGTGTGCAGGTCGTATTACAAAATACCATACGAAGTTCAGTTCGAATCATTAATGCAGGACAATCCTTCGTACCATAGGTACATCATATACAAGATAGAAAAATGCATTCGCTATGTGACCAAGTGCACGAAATAGTGCATTAGCGCGATATTTAATTTCCTTTATCAGTCCTAATTTATCCCGTGGTTTCAATTCAGTCAGTTGTAGACTAAAATAAAAAATGAACACAATTAAAATTATCATTAACTACATCATATTTTTAATAATCCTACTAACCCTTTCGATTCCAATCGTTGTCTAGTACGATTACTGTAGGTATACATATAACAAGCTGGATAAGGACTAATTGTTTCTATTTTGTGAAATTTTCCAGCAACGACAGAAATTGCACTGTCTTTTCTTACAGTGATACCATAATCCCAATCCTCTTCTGTATACATAACTTCACCTTCTAAAACTGTCAGCGTCACATTAGACAAGTCTTCGATAATGAAATTATCCAAATGCATTCCTGGGTAATCCGCCACGAATAGTACGTCTGTATAATTCGACCAGGTGTACACGTGACGCTGAATTTCGTCTAGTTTATATCTAAAAAAAAAGAAATTTGTAATATTTCTTATATATTAACAATGTAATATATATAGACACAATTTTTTTTCTTGGTACCTTCTTACCTGTATGAACTGAATTGTGTCAATAATGGCATCAGATACGAGACTGGCTCTAAAGGATGCCAGTGGGCCGTCAGTAAATCGACCTTTGGATTGAACATACGTTGCTGAAATCTGCCGTTCAGTGAACACCATACGTCTATATAGATACTTAAGTTCTGTGACATTTTTGGCCAATGATTGTTAACGACGGCCATACTCTCAGAGATGCTGGATCTTTCTGCGCGACGTTTTTGCCGTATAAGATTCTCCTGTGAGGAACGGATCAAAAAGATCATAATACTGATTCATCTAATATTTATGTCTTTTTTTGATTTTATTTAGTATTTACTTAAGAACCAACTGTTATTGAAGTATCCATTATTACTGTCTGTAAAATTGCAGACCAATCGCTACACTAATTATATTAAAATTTTTAATTAGAATTTATCTGTATATATAAATAGGATAGTAAAGAGTTGGTTTATATCAAAGTAGCGCATGCACAAAATTCATTTTTTAAAAGCGATTTTATTCGTCATAACCACAGCAATACGCAGTTGTCTCTCTTATGGACTTGTTTGATCTTAGTTTTTTTTTATTTTGTTAATATTGACTTACCTTCAAGCAGAATGCATACTGTCTCACCATGTCGCCATGCTTAGTCCAACGATCACCTTGGACCCATGCTTGTGGATCCATGAAATAGTCTTCATTGTTCTCATTATCATGAACTTTTACCACAACTAAAATTGTATCCCAATTATGTACCATCATATCCCAGGAGTAGCCATAGAGACCAGGTACCCAGTTATTATATCCCTAAAAAAAACAACAAATCGGATTAACATGTTATTTAATAATCTCTTAGCTTTTATCAATAGGTTATCGTTACCTTGGTAATGAAATGTGAATATGGCAGAAAGAACTGCAGGACAACATGAAACAGTAATAAGGTAACCACAAATTTTTGTTTTATATTCACTGATGGCTCTTCGCACGTCACGGTATATTTTTCATCCGAAATTTCGCTCTCCGATTCACTCTGTTTGCATAAATAATTTTGAGTTTGCTCAGACTGATGATTTTTTTGGCAATTATCATCACTGAAATTTTCCAAATTTTTCTGACCATCTTTTAAGGTATCATTATTCTCTGTTGTTTTTATAGAGTTCTCAGATATTTTCTCTTGCTCTTTTTTGCACTCTTTGGTCAGTTCAATATCCGCAGAATTTTCTAATGTAGTTTCTAAATTTTCGTAATCCATCGAACTAGTGGAATCTCCCGAGAAATAGGAGAGAACTATTCGCGGCCATTCTACGTGACAGAAGAGAGGCATAGTAGCCAGACAGACGTATGGAAACATTCCTGAAGCAGAGATAATTGTGAGTTGATTAATGATCAATGATATAATTTTTTATATTTAAGGAACAACAAAATATTTACCAATACTGAAGAGTCTCGAATTCATGAGATGAAAAGCCGCGCAAAATATCATTGCCGGTACACGCGTGCGATCTAGGAGCATCCAAAATCCCACGGTTAGATCAAGTAAAAAGCCGAACCAATGGACTATTAAAAAGTCCGTTTGCTCGGTAGTTAGGAATAGCCTAAAGTGTACAATTACAATAGTATGTCACCAAGTGGGCCGTATAGATTATTTTCTAATGAACAACATACGTTTTATAAGAAAATAATATAAATCTTTAATACTTACTTAAAAGGATCAAAAACCCAGTGCGTAGACAAATTCGTCATTGAAAACCCATCGAGCCATTCTCGACCAGATTTCTTAAGACCGGCGAGAAAGTACAGAGCAAAAAATTGAAATTTTAAAATAAAATAATTCCAAAGCGGCACTTGGAAATTTTGTGTTTGTTTCAATAATGAGTCTACGGAGCTGCGAATATAAGAAAAATGGTTATATCCTTACTTGAATAATTCTTCAGATTGACTTTAATATTATACAATATATTTATACAATTTTTTGAAATGTATACTTACAAATATCTATTAGCATTTGTGCACCAGAATAACAGAGACACTATACCATACAAGTAACTATGATTGTTCCAATAACTTTTATCCAATAGAAATATATACCAATAAGGAATAACAAAACAGGCACAAGCAAACTTGAAGCAGAAACCAAGCATAATTCCAAAGGCGCCCATCCACATTACAGTATAGATTATTATCATCCATGGTAAAGATGGCGGCGTCATACCATGGATCAATGGGAAATGACAGGTGTATGGATCACCCCATTTAATATCAATATCCGCCAATCCACGTTCCTCGACAACGTCTAACACCATACATAGACCTTATAAAAAAAATAACATTAAAAATACAAATAAACAAACATATTTAAACAATCAGAAATTAAAGGAAATTGTTGTAAACAATTTTTTTTATTTTTATGTATCGTTTATCATTGGCGTGCTGCAATTCTTTATATCTCGTATCGCGTTTATAATTACACGTGGCTAATATCTATGTTGATTATTTTTTTTTGATACATGAGGATATCATTTTCATTCGGTTCATATGAATGTACATTGCACCTTCGTTAACTGCTGTTTAGACTAGGCCGTGTAGTCGTTACGCAATGCATATAATACACTTTTCGGTATTGGTGCACTGGTATTAAATATTACGAAACTTATTTGATTTTCAAATGTAATTTTAGGCATTCTTGGATCATACACGTCGCTATTGGTTGACAGTCAAGTAATCGCTGTGAATATTTCTTGTTACTATAGACACTCGTAGCTACTTAGAATCTTCATATAAGTACTGATAGTATCCTTGGTAGGTAGTCGTGAATCTTGAAGGAAGATTGCGGCGACTTTGTACAGTATAATTTAAAAAAAATCGACTTAAGTAAGGCGGCTCTTATGAAGGCTGTTAACGGAATGGGCGATTCTTGCCATAGATATCTTAGTTACAGTGTGTTACCTATTACGGACATATGTGATATATCTTGATGATACACTATACGAATAAGTGGTGGTTGCAGATAACGGAGGCTATGAATTTATTTTTTGAACATTTTTGAAATATACCGGACGGTACTTTTGAGTGGAATAAAAAATAAAAAAAAATGTTAACGGTAGATATACTATTTTGGAACTTACCGAAAAGTGCTCGGGCTACTCCTAAACTTGCGGCATTCGTGGGTCTGTATAGCAGACGTACGAATTTTTCAAAACTTGTTAGATCGTCGATAGAGAAGCCACTGATTTTTTCGAAATTGTCTCTCAGTGTTTTTTTACTCGGTAGAATTTCACGCCAGGAATATATTTTGGATTCTTCGTTATCCATATAGCGGGATTTCTCTTCTAGTTCGGATTCCTTTGCTTTTTGGATATTCTTTGCTCTTCGTCGCATACTCTCTCATGCGGCTTAAATTAAGCGTTTCTCGGTTTGACTTTTTGCTGAAAAAATTGTTGCTTTCTTTATCAAATTCTTTTTTACGCGCTAAAAAAAAACATTCCCTTATTAAGGATAGTTCTTATAAAATGTCCTATATACATTGTCAAGGAGTACAAGGTTGGGATTGTTCCGCACGTAGGAAATCGCAGCTAATTCACGATGATTGGTCAGAATAATGGTCAACGCATACGAAAGTGCTTTTGAATATGAAATGGGTTTTAAGCGCGACAAATTCGATCATCGTTAAATTACCTAAGGAATTTGAAAATCTGTTAACTGTCATAGCCAATTCTTCTTAATAACAATTACAACCACCAATCAAACCAAAACTCACGTATACACAGTGTATTCTAATATTTAAAATTGCGAAATAAATTAAATTGAGCTCGTTGTAACTTTATCACGAAATTGCAAAATCTCATAAAGTTAACTCACAAATATTATCCCAGTAGTTTAAATAAACAAGCACCACATTGAAACTTTAAATCAACTGTTTACCTCGAATGATAATAGTTTCGTGAATCACCAAAAATAAATTCGAAATTAATATTAATTAATATATCCCTCTTTGTCAATCACTTATAAATCCTTACCGGATATTGATATTTCTTGAATTCAAACCACGTGTCGTCAGGATCAGGAACCGAAGAATCCTAGTGGCGGGTAGACGTAGGGAAGGTCGACGATGATCTGGGATCCCGAGACGGAGTGTAAGAGCCCTGAAGCACCGAAGCCTCCCAGTCCGAGAAGAGAGATAGAGAGAGAGAGAGAAAGATGGAGTGAGAGAATGAGATAGACAAAGTGAAAGAGAGAGAGAAAGAAAGAGAAAGAGAGAGAAACAGAGAGTCTACTCTGAAGCTGTCGCCAAGCAACGTGGTAGTGGCAGCTATGGTTATGGGCGGTAGCTGACTATTGACCCGCGCCAGCGCAATTATATTTATCACCTTTGCACTGATAGAATTCTATCATTTCCTTTTTGTCTTTCATTTGTTTTCCTCGTATATACATCATGTATCATTTCACCCATTTACTGCTTTCCAAGATAAAACCGAGGACATGTTCGATGACCTGTATATTGATATTGGTATCAGACTAAAATTTTAGACTTTCGTACTGTACCTATAAATTCCTTATTTTTTTTTCTTAAAGTAATAGCTAAAAGAAACGTAACAGTATGCGAATATCAGTGAAAATTTTGTTCAATCAAAATCATTTAATCAATCAGTCTTTGAATTTTATTTTAATTAAATATATTAGATATATCGTAAAAAGCACTTACATTTTTATTAAGAATTCCTTCTTGTGTATTCAATTTAAACTAACGCTATGCTTTTACATAGTAATAATAGTAGCTACAATAATCCTTACAATGAATGTTAATCGTAACTGCATAGACTTGGTCTGACGCGTATACTTATATGCACACTGAGAGCAGACAAACATACAGACATATATATCTATATGAAATAGTCAAGTGATACAAGTGAGTAGTGATGAACGATCTAAAGAAAATGGTGGGGGAAGGGTATATAACGACATTGGTTTTACTACACGCACGCATCCTTCTATCAGGTCTATACGCTATATATATATATATATTTATATAAGCCGATGGAAGAAGTAGAAACGTCTATTTCAAAGACGTAATGTCAAAGGGCAGAGATTCTCCAACGAATTATGATTGGCTCTATATTCTCATAGTTAATGCATCATAGATATAGTCTATTGTCTATGTTTCCTTTTATCTCGCCTGGTGCAGTATTATACAAAATTATTGATATCTACTAGCCCAAGGACAAGAGCGTATGGTACCAATATTTTTTGGTTTTTAATTAATTTAGGGATTTTTTAGAAAATAAAAAAAAGATAGTGGACGATGTTTGTCCAAATTCACGTGAACTTAATATGGTCGTATGGTAATTTGACGATAACAGAGACCCAGTAGGTTCATCCCTTGCTAAGAGAAATATACGTCGTAGAATAGATACTCGTTAGAGCCCTAGATTGTACGTACACGTGTGAACTCCTTAGGGATCTTTCATAGTTCCCCGTTTATCCGCTTCTTTATCGCTCTGTGTCTCTTGGATCGTTCGCCGAGTCATTAATTCAAATCATTTCCAATAGGACGCACTGCTTAACCCCTTGTATCGTATAAAGGGCCCGTCAACGTGATTATTAAAGCCACGATTCCTATGCGACGATTTAAAGATATAAAATGGCTTTCTCTCGCTCTCTCTTTCTGTCTTTCCCACTTTCACTCTTCGTCTTTCTCGCTGGACGATTAAATGTGCTCTTAATGCTTTAACAGTCCCTGGAGGTAAAGGGTACGTAACTGGTCGAGGGAGAAGGAGAATTAAGCTTTAGGAACAAGATACCTTGACTAGGGTGAATCATATCTTTGTTTAATATATAAGGTGGGGCGTATTATCTTAATTGAAATAAGATTTTTGAATTAATTATAAAATTCCGAAAAGATTCAAATTTTTTGCATATTTTTATATCGTTATTAGAGACGCTTGTAAGATTTATGATTGATTTGAGTACGATATGTTTTAAAATGAATTCAAAATTGTTTTTGCAATTTTTTTTGTGTATTTTTATCTATTTAAGGTTTTAGTACAGCAGCTGTACTTGTTTGTACTCTATTTGTTTGCTGTAATGTTATTAATGAACGAACACGTCACTTTTCGCGAGATTTCCAACGGTCGTTTTCATTGGGTTTTATTTTTTTTTTCGTTCCCACTACCTACCCATGTTCTTTTCTTATTTTCTTCATTGGGATAGGGTGGTTAAGACAAAAGACTGATTTATTATTTGCACGCCCTTCAATCTGTCCCCGCGGACCATTTCTCGTTCTTTTTATTAAGGGTTAACGACCTACGAGCAACAGCGTACATGTATGGTAAGTTTTATGATGTATGTGGATCGAAAAATTGTTTAAATTACTCGAAACAGTAAAATCTCATAATCCTCTTAAAGCATCGCGTACGATTGCTTTTAATTCTTTTAGTAAAATTCTTGACGATGATGAATTAAAATAGGATTTTTCAACGTATACCAAAATCACCCTTTATTTACACGTCAAGCCAATAACCCCTAGGCTGACAAATTAAGAGCGAATAAATAGACGCACACACTTACACCATCCTATATATATGTAAACATGCAAACGAAGGACGAGTCGACCAGCCAATCGTGAGGCTTTATCAAGGCACCCCATATTTTTCAAAAATCCATCCTCTCTCTCGCTCCATACTTTCGTCTCTCTTTCTGCTTTATTTACTATTTGCACATTTTATTTATTCTCGAATCGAAATATCACGCACAGACATTTACACATGGAACGTGTTTCTATCTGCCTCTATTACGTACGTATGTATACATATCCATAGGAGTATGTGGGTACACCTGGAATAAGGAAGGTCCAGGCGTCCCCATGAGGCCTATAGGGCCCAGGGATATATACTCGATTGTCGTGTATTTGCTTGGCTATTTATCACGGTTTATTATTTCCTATTGTTCGCAGAGTCATGCTTTGTTGAGATCAGAGAAGGGCCATGGCGAATTTCTAAAACCGTGTCCGATTGGATTTGCATATTACGATGATGCCTATCACGGGGCCCTGTGTCTAACGAGTGACTGTGCGTAGGTCCCCATCACTGCAGGCTAGGTCCTGGAGGTGGTGTCCGATTTCAGGCCCTATTAATTGCGGTTACTCCTTTGTTCTCGCGGAATTTAAGGGTTGATACATCATTGTACCGTTTCTCCGTACTTGGCCTACCAGTTCCTAGCCCTTTTTCTATATAAATACAGGGTGTCTGTTTAAACGCGTTTGGTATACTGTTTTAGAGTTATCTGCACGTGAACGATTTTTTTAACACACCTTATATACGTGTCTTAGTCATATGATCTATCTTTACTCCGGTATCCGATCGAATTACGAATTTGCCTAGAACAGCAGACTCCATTCTTTTCTAGGTATTTAGAGCAGAGGCGAACCCTTCTAATGTTTGCTTTGCATATTTTTTCTTCCTATACGTGTAGATGTTATGCTCTTTGTTCGTGCACTGGAATCGTTGTACCGACGGTCTACCACAATGCGAAATTAAGGTTAAAAATTAATTAGTACAAGAAATATTGTTTTTAGGACATTAATTTTAAAAAATTTCTCAGTCCAGTCTAAGGGTTTGCATCCTTAGCTTAGTATGGGAGAGGGTCAAAGGGCGCTGCGTTCAAGGTGTATGGTGTGCACTAGGAAGGGTGGCAAGGAGGACCAGAAATAAGGGCGGCGTGGTGGGTTAGGTTGGAGTGCGTTAAAAAATCGGGCATAAAATTAACAGTATATACAGGGTGTAGGGTGCAGTTTGTTACTCGCTAGTAATATTTCACGTGAGCGACTCTCCTCCAACCCTTAGGTACGTTTGTGCTTGTACCTATGTGTATTTGTGTATGAATACACTTGTATATGTGCGAGAGGTCCGGTGAGGGGTGAGAGGGTTGTTTCGTACGTTGGGGGGATGCTACAACAATAGAACCCTTTAGCGAGCCCCTAGCACCCAGCCAACATCCATACATCATCATTCATAGCAAAATGGAGAAAAAAGAAAGCTGGGGGCACCTTTGGATTGGGGTTGCTTGCCCGATAGGGATGGAAATAGGCGCAACCAGTATCGGGGGCTCTTCTAAGTACACTGTAAGTACCAAGTTAGGTACTCACTGTGTAATTTTCTCTTACGTTGGTATTATTGCCAGTTTCGTAAGTATAACTCTTACGTACGGGGGAGGTTAACAAAGTTTTATTTGAAATTTTTTTTTGTATTATTCCATCTATCAACCTGATGACTGTAATATTATTACGCATCATTCAGAGATGAACGTTAAATGTTGTAAAAATAATTTTTTAGTTTATCTCTGCGACGAAGTTGGTATTTCTTGGTTTCTGTGGATATGTCTTTTTTTTCTTTCCCCAAATATAAGGGGCTGTCTAGCACTTTTTTGTCTTGCGGTGTAAACAGTGACACGCTAAATTTTTGTACCGTAAAGGGGTGCTTTATGGCTGAAGAGAGGGAGGTACTGTAAAATGAAAAATCCGTGAAACCGAGACGCGCGAAAGGGGTGACAGTTTTTTTTTTAAATTGTCCCCCTTTCTCCAATTTATGTGTACACATATACAGAACACTGGCAAATCAATTGAGGGTTGTTCATCAATCATTGATAATGACAGTTCATAATCATCCCCAGTATACTCTGAGTTGGAGTAATCGTAAGAAAACTAATAGTTCCTATACGCGTGTCAATAAGGGTAGGGATTTAGAGTGAGAGAGAAATATAAAAATGGAAAATGAAAAAGAGCTAGTAATCCGCTTTTGTATAAAAAAAAAGGACCACAGCCAATCGGCCGTCCCGCATTCTAACCCCTTGAGCATGTCACAGCACGGCTGACTGATTGTAAAACCATAGACTGGGCCCACAAAGGGTTGCGCCGGTGAGATTTTAAAATTAAGCCGCGTAATCGACGTGTAATCCTGCACTGTACGTACGAGACCCTTCATCTCAGCTAGTGGCCATGTTGCGACCGTAACCGAGTCTAAAACGATATGGTAAAGGGTCAAGTAGAAACATCCCTCGACGAAATTTGATTTTTGATACGTTGACCTCACTTCTATCTTGATTTCATTCAAAATTCTTTGGCGAATAAGTAAACAAATGAAATTTTTGTTTTGATTATGGTAAATAAGGAGAAAAGCAGTGATTTCACCTTCATTAAGCGACGATAGAAACGACCAATCGGCATCGCGAAAAATTGGTGACAGAATTTCAGGATATTTTCAATACACGACACATTAACAGCGTAAACAACCCTTTATATTTGCGATATGTATACGAATGGAAAATTACAAATAACTTGTACCGTTACATGTGAAATTGTGTTTGCTGGGTAATTATTATTATTTACATCCGCATTAATTGGACTTTTTACAATAAGTAGAGCAAAAACAATAATTTGCGTCTCATTATATTTTTTCCTTTCTACAAAAAGCATACATTGATCTTTGCCGATAATACACGACAATTTTGAATGGCTGACAATGTCTCATGGCCTTAACAGGCTTATCCGTCTTATTGGAAACGCATAGCCAATGTATAATTACGTGCACTCGACAGCGTAAAACATCTGATCAATATTCACCATTGGTTTAGCATATATCAAGAGCAGTCTTCCAGAAATTTGACTTCAAACGCGCGTTATTATCTTCAACGGATTTGTTCCCGCAGCTGTCGACACGATGGTTGTTGCGCACAGTAGTGAAAACTTAATTAAAGAATAATTAAAAGGGTGATAAATGCATGCAGTACTTTTTACACGTACAATAATATTTGTTCAAAATGGTATCTTATCATATTTTTGTATATTTTTTCAAGTTTATTATCCACCATCTATATATACATATATTTACTATATAGCAATGTATGCTCATTCGCTCTACTGCTCGTACATAGTCAGCTGGTACATTTAATGTCATTTAACGTGCGTCGCATTACGATCTAGTTAGCGTTCGACTTCATTCGTGTTGATAATCTTGGACGAGATTAGAAGAGCGTCTATGTGCGTATACGAATTTAGGTTCATACGTGCATTCTATAGGGTGTTTCATTCTCCAGGGGCGTCCGAGCGTGAAGACGTCCCGTGTGGCGTCGAGGGAGGATTCGAATGGGGCAGGTACCTACCCCACAGTGTAACGACAACACAGAGTGGGATAAAAAGGAAAAAAGTGAATATAGGGTAGAGAACTGTCACAGGGCTTTTGGAAAAGGAACCGGGTGCCTCTGATGTAACAGGAGTTACGAGGAGAAGCCAGTAAAACGGGTACCGAGGGGTGCAGGATATTCCTTTTGTCTTTTTTTCTTTTTTTTAGAAAAAATGTCCCAATTTTTAACGTAGCGTTTTCGTGTAAGCTGCACTCCATTTTTATTACATTTTTTTTTTCGCTTTTAAGGTTTTACGTCCCTTGGGATTTTCAAACACTATTACTTATACTGACGTACCTCATGCTGTAGAGTCCTTTTTTTTGGGGATCGAGGAAACTGATAGGACGAATTGAATGAATTTCTTTAATGTGACAATTTATGTCTCTCATCATTGTTAATAAGAATTTATACTATTTGCCGTAAAATCGCTGGCATACATGTACAGTTTCACGAAAAAGTATACATAAATCTTTCAAAAATCAAGTTGTCGCTCGATAAGACAAATTAGAGACAAGATAATTATTCGAAAGTTTTAGTAGGAATGTGTACTGTAAACTAAGGAAATTGATTGAGAATATATATCAATAGTTTTTTCAATCCATCCATCGCTTTGTTGAAAATGATATCGATAAACCGTTATTCTAAACGCAACTGATCTTTTTTCTCAATATCATTTGGATCCCCCATCTTCCTATGTCCCCATAGACTGTAGTATAGAAGGTCAATAGGGCGTGCTTCTTTTTATATTAAGCATTATTTTATCGTGATCGGCAACTGTTTTACTCATAGTACTTATATGCCCAAGCAGGTTTCCTAAGTCTGTGTATCAGGTTTTATCATGCACGTATTATAATACGTATACGTAATACGTAACGCGGTTCACTTAATTCTGAAGTAGCAAACTGGCCGCGATAGACATCTGCAATATTCCACGTGGCTGCTTGCCGACCTTTACCCTCGTCCAATAGCAGAACTCGAACTTGGCCACGTGGAATCTTCCAGTACTTTTATTTTTCATTATTTCAAACGATATATAGATATGCTTGAGATATATTTATATCGACAAAAAACGGTAGGTCGTACGAGCCAATTATTTTCGCATCAAAAAACACATAGGTACTCTGCTCCCATTTATCTGGAATCGATCGAATCCCCAATTTTCTCCCAATTCCAGAATACTTAATACCACACTAGTAATACTCAAGTTACTAGGCATTCTCTTTCTTGCTCCTCCTGGTACTATTTTTCTCTCTTTATCTCAATTTCTTCCTCCCTTCTCGCTATTCTCTATCCTAAAGAGATAACGATCTCCACGGGGGTTACATGGGGAATATAATAATAGCGACGAATTCCCTAGGGATACAGGGATGACGGATCCAAGCAATATTAGATTTTAGGAACAAAAGATTCTTATTGGACGCTACACAATTTTTTTTCCCTCAAAAGAACCTTTTTTTTTTGTAAAATACAACAGCCACGTCAATTCTCAGTCAAGTATTTCCCTAGTACTTTTTCGTGGTCGTAAAATAAAAAATCACTATGCTATCACGGTTTAATATTATATTGAAACTTTGTTTCACCTTTTATCAAGATTTGTATATGGATTGTTCTTATTATACTCTTAGTAATCTTACTATCAGATAATTGAAACAATGGAGAATAAAGGTAACGCGGGATGTAATCCGCCATTGGAGCTTCCCCTAGCGTTAACCAGGAACTAATGCAGGAGATTAAGATCTGGTTATTGTGTGCACCGTTGTAACAGTGGCTGGAGAGCAAGAAGGGCTGGCGTTAACGTCAAAAAGCGTTACTCGGTTCGATTGCTTCACCTGGTCCATATATATGTATACAGTAGATATATTCTATAGATGGAATTGACTAAATTTTAATACAGTCACCTTACTGGATACAATTAAAATATATATGTGAAATCGGTTAGCATATAATTCATTATTTATAATTACTTTTCTTATTAGCTAACGGTTTCTGTTATCAGGATCAGACTTTAACCAGTACCCTATTTTATCTATATATGTATATATACAAGTACACCTAGGGGAATTGATCTCTTTGTAGTACCCTAAATGAAACTACTATTGCAATACCTTGAATGAAAAAGCCCTAGAGTACTGCAGCCCTCTGCGACCGAACTATCATTGTTCATTAAACTCCTTTTAGGTATCATCCCCCATTTTCTATGGTATTCTGTATTTATTTCAAATACCGTAAATAAATGATCAGCAAAACAGTGGGATCGTGTATGATTATCTTAAATTGTATTATCTGCTTTAGATCTACATCCCTTATCAGTTTCATTCTCTTATTTACCGTAAGATTCTTCAAATTTGTTTAGTGTCTGCTATTGTACAGTAGGTAAAAACATGCTACCCCAACCATTTTTTTTTAAGGGATAAACTTTAATTGAATTGACCAAGCAAATGGCCGCGGGCATTTCACGTGCGATCATTTTAATTTATCCCAAGGCTATTCGTATAGTTTTGTTTGAGGTTAAGGGTTCACAAGAATTGTGATTATCCGGTAGCTTACAGCATCCTGACGTATTCTATTGTCTTGCAAAGGGATCGTTGGACTGGGTCAGTCACGTATGAGAAATTAGGGAATAAATAGGAAGACACAGTTTGTATTCGCAGAATATATTTATGCACGTGTGACACGTGTCGAAACCGCAACGAATTAGCCTAGGGATTTTATTGCGTTACAAAAGTTACTATGATATCTCAATTACGCCCACTTCCCTCTGACACGTGTACAAGATCGCTTAACGTAAAGTTTCTCGAGGGTTAAGGGTGGTGAATTCGTGTGTGGTATATGTATGGTTAGTCAATGGTAACGTGGAGGACTTTTTGATAGTCAGAAACCACTATCAATTTCCACGTATCGTGATGACACGTGGCCACACGTGTCTCCAGCGTTAAGTCGCCTTTTCTTGTCGCGTTCACGTGCGCGATCAGCCAATGTTCACACTTTTGCTTATTTTATACCTTTCACGTTTTTTCATCCTTCTCTTTTTATTCTCTCTTGACACGTGCACATCAGGAATGGGTAGGATCATCGGGTGTTTAAAAAAAGATTGATAATGATGCACGAAGACTGATAGGGCGTGAACGTTCTTTGGTTTTCTTTGTAAAACTTTTTTCATATATATAATCTTGAATATTTTGATTTATGTCGTTAAGTTTTGACCGAGTTTAAAGAAAGTGATTATTGGACTTACAATGACTGGCGCTTAATTACACGCTGCATTAAAAGATTTAATCGGTGGATTAAGCGCGTCCCACGAGTTATCATTAATATATAAGTTCCACAACATTATTTTTACCACCTGGTTTTATATAGTTTTTCAGTTTAAAAAATGTAAATTTGCAAGTAAATTAAATATAAGACAATTTTTGAAGACTACTAACATAAGGTTTTTTTTTTTTTCATTTCATTCATTTGCAACATCGTGCAATATAATATAAGATAAGTATACAATCCATTTCTTATTAGATCACGTACCATAAACCCAACATGTGTTTAAGTGCCTATTGCATAATGTCATCTGTTAATTTCTGAATTCATTTTTTATTTATTTTTCATCACAATCGCATTGTCCAACATCTTTCTACGCACTCGAAATGGCACGCGACGTGTATATCCATTTGGCACCAGTGAACAATGCTATTATTATTTTATCCCGTTATTCTTTCCATTCATTTTTTTTGTCCACTTGTCTCTTTCTCGGATCACTTTCCTCCCGAGGACGCGTGTGTCCATATCTATCGAGGCATGATAATACCGAGAGATCTCACTACAGCCACAGGAAACAACAAACGGGGCTAAGCGTTAAACGGCGCCCACCATAAACCCCCTTAAAACAACATAAACGCATCGCGTCCGCGACACGTGTCAGTCACGTGGCGCGAGTTAAGCCGATACCACGAAATCTCTCACTGCCTTTCAACAAATAGTAATTGCCCTTTTAAAAAGGGTACAGCCAAAACGCGCCGTCCTACAGGAAGGTGCCAGAATGATAAGTCCACTTGGATAAATTGTAAGCTCCAATAGAAACGTTATAGGATAAGTGCCTCCATTTTAATACTCTTATAATATTATACAGTAATTTCACTAGCATTTTTAGAAATTCTGATATTCTTGTACTGTGTTTAAGATTTATGGTACAAATATGTCTAATGATAATTCTAAGCATTGCTTGTAGCATTGTTAAGGTGATTAAGACAAATTTTTATATAGCTATTACTAATAACATGTTACGAAGCTGGGAATTCTGGATTTGTTTCTGGAAGCACGTGTGTGCATACTCAGGGTGGACTGTCGTTTAAGTAGCTTGAAATTACTTGATCGGTGGTCTACTGAAACTAGCCTAGAACGCACAACAAGCCCTCCCAGGGGTTCGCTAAACGTTCCATAGTGTGTGGAATCCATTGGTCATGCTATTTGCCGTGTTCCTATAGCGGTTTCCCACAGGAATACTTTGACGAAGGTTATTTACGGTTGAGCCCGAAGTAAGTAGTTATTGGTTAGACCTCGTAAGAAGGCAGAAAAAATTTCAGCCAATATGGTAAATCGTGACGCGCTTGATTAAAGTGGAAGGAAGTGTGCCCGGAAAAATGGACTTTGAGGTATTTTTTTCATTTTTTATATCTTTTGCTTCGCTTAACTTTTGGATACTTCCGGGAATTTTTTTTCTTTTACTCCTCAAAAGTTCCTGTCTCTCTTCACAATTTTATACGATAGAACTTACAGTCAGGGATATACCACTCGTGAGTGTATCCATTTAATTGACGATTTTTGAGAAGAATAAAGAGAAAATATAAAAAAGCTTAAAATGTTTTTTTTTTTAGGATATAAGGCACAGCGGAAGTTTGTAGTTTTTCATGATTTTCCGGTTGGTTTTATTCTTTTATATTTGTTATACAACAAAGAAAAACGTTTTATTTATTTCCAAAAGTATCGAAAACCAATAATGTATCTCTATGCACTCGGTAATTCCGCATCCGTTGACGATGCGAAAAGACTTCGAGTAGCTTATTTATCGTAAGGCGTGTTCAAAAGCGCGAAAATCCTCAGGACTCAAGAGCTGTCGGTATCCTTTATGATCCTTCGCGGCTTCGTAATTTCAAAGGCACCGCTTTTCCCCAAAATATCTATATTCCCTCTTGCCACTTAAAGTCTCACCATCTCACTCTCTTTCGCTACGATCGTTTATCGCGTTACCCAACTAAAAACGTCGCACGCTTCGTCGAAAATTTCGGGGTGGCCCACATAAGACTTGTATCCGCATCGGTGGCCTCCGTGAGATCCATGTAAAATGCACGGAAACGCATAAAGCAGCGATCTTCTTATACGTGAGAAATTTCAGTAAATACGACTTACTGACAAAGAGAGGAAGTAAAAAAAAATTCCATAACGAAAGCACTAAACGTAGGTACCTATTTTCATAAAAATAAATCATGTACTAGAAACATAAATATTAATCTCAATTACACGACAGACGTCCACTAGAATTTAATTAACTGTCCTCTATTTTTTTTTAATCATTCTACTTATGGACAGCGAGTTGTGGACGAAATCTAATCTGAAAGACAGATGATTAAATAATGGACTGTAGTAGGACCATCGTCCAGCATCTCGTATTACCCATGAAGAAAAAGTCATTGAAAAGTCTCTCTTTACTTTTAACCATACGTTTAACTGTACACAGTTTATTCAGCAGTTACGCAATACCGTAGAAGCTCCTGCATCAATAATAAAGATTTAGAAAATGATTGCTCCCTGGTCAATGAGCCATACGGGGTGGCCCTCTTACGTTTATTGAGACAGTTCAAAGGGGTTCCCGTCTTTTGGGAGCCTCTTTAATGTCTGCTTTATACGGCTGGTGGCTTTTGCTTAGTGGGTGCGTGCAAGCGTGTCTCTCGTTGCTGACATAACCTAACAGTTATCGCCCTCGTGACTGGTGTGATTGTTATGAAATAATAATGTAGTGCAGTCCTCCTGCAAGTTGGCAAAGGGGTGAACGTGTGTTGAACCGACTGAATTCTATGGGGGCCACGACGCGATCACAATCAAAGCCAAAGCCAAAGCCGGTGTACGAACGGCTCGCGAGACACGTCACTTCTCGATTTTAAGGGTGCTCAACCTTCCCCTAGTATTCTGTATACCAAAAATAATAATAATAAATATCGAATAAAAAATTCAATCCAAAAAAAAGTCATGGGACGTCGAAACAAAAAACAATTTCATTTTTAAAAATTATTCAATTTTTAACGTATCATTTTTATTTCCACTGATTTTCTCATGTAAACGATTCTTCTTCCGAGGACTCACACTGAAAGATACATTTTTGAAAATTATTTTCAAAAACGTTCGGTCACTTTCGTTGTATCAGAGATCGATCGATTGACTGATCGATCGTTTGGTACTCGAGATGTAAGAGCCACTGACATTCGTACAGTAGTCTCGAAAATACGGACAGATGGCTTGCTTGAAGTCCTTTATTTTTTCTTAGTGGTGGTGACGACTACAGTACGTGGACATTTTGTGTTGGTTACACGTATAAGTTCATGTACACGCACACTAAACAATAGTTAAATCAGGCCGTGGGGGGGCGGTGGTGGGGCACTGTGGGTGTTTAATGAGCTGCCAGTATAGTAGGGGGGATCCCTCAGGAGTGATGAGGTACCTACAGGATACATGAAGGGACCTATGCCTTTCTAGTGTAGGGGGTAGAGCGAGAGGATTTTTTCGGGGTACAACAGAACTTGAATATACGTTTGGGGTAGGAGACGCACATGCGTGGACAGAAAGCGTGTATAAACACACATGTGCGTACTACCACTTGACTGCTTATGCACGGAGAGCGCGTAAAGTGTAGGAATAATATTAACATGTATATATATGTAGGAATAACATTGGAGAATTTAAATATTCTTTCTTTGATATAATATCAAAATTCAATATATTTTATACAATATTTTACATTTTTAATTATAATTTTTTTGAGATATTTTAAGTAAGTGGAACAGATGAAGAATGCGTCGAATATAAAATGGATTTGTGTTGAATACTGATGTGGTAGGATTGATTTTTGTTCTTAAGATAAAAAAAATGTAGTAATTTTTTTCTAGTTATTGTTTTTAGATTTTTTTTCTTCGTGTTTTCCATGCTAGAGGGATTATCGTCGCGACTCAATTCAGGTAACGAAGACGTCTGGAAAATTGGTTGTTTCTTTTTTACATCTTTGACCTGTTTTCTTTTCTCACAAGAAATAATAATCGCAAATCAGGCCCAGTGTCCGGTTACAGATTCCGTTATTGGGAAAACGTTATACGTTTCTTCATATTTTATGTTATTGGCAGGTTAATAACGGGAAACTCGACACCTTCTCTATTCTCGAGGAATCGGTAATTGTTTCTCTTGTATTTTCGATTGTTCTATTTTCTTTTCTTGCTCATATTTTTGTTCGCCTAGAAGAGGATCCGATATTCTATTTAGTCGAGTTTTCCTCTTCCACTACTATTTTTATGATTCGTCGTACGTTTACAGAATAAAATAACGTAATCCCTGTAGCAGTCCCTAGTTTCGAATGGGGAATAGTATTAGGTAGCTACATATGTGTATATATATATATATATATATATATATATGTATATATAAAGTAGAGCTACTATACTAGCCACTATATACTAACTGTGCTCCTGTAATCCGGTCTAAGCTCAGCCAACAAGCCCAATAATAAAATGTCCTTCTCGTGATGTCCTGCGACCAGTAAAATCAGCGATTTAACTAAATGCTCCCTTATTCCAAGAATTAATCCGGCTTTTATGCGCGAATGCACTGAGAGATCACTTGGAAGGCGTCGATACATTATATTTAATGCATTTCATTTATTAAACATTTATACCATTGCAGAACGACGTTATTTATTTTCTGTCAATTTTTTGAGTATCGTTAATAAAAACAAATATTTAATAAATATATTTTATCTACCGACTCGTACGTTCGTAAAGGCATGATTGATTTACGAATAAAATCTTTAATTTCCAGTAGTTCTTTATCGAAGATTCGATGACGATCGCTATTTATCGTCATCCATATCGTTTCTGTCCCGTTGCCGTCATCCCAGATTGAATGCCGTGGCAGCAGGCATTCTTGAAGTAAATTATAGTCTTGAATGGCCAGCCAGCAGGGGGTTGGTTGGCACGCGTACACTAGGCTACACCTGCCCCCCCCATAGACATCTGTCCCCCATAGTATTTTCCATGGCGAGTCAAACTCCTGCGTACCTACCTACCCATATCCTGCTCCAGCGAAGTCACTGGCTCTTCTGAATAAAAACCCCATCGGCTATTTTGATTGGGTCCATTTACAATTTTCTTCGTTTCAATTTAGACCGTGCTTTCAATTTTCTTTAAATATAAATAATAAATTATTATCCTTGTCTTGATTTATTTTGAAAATCAGGTGTAAAGGCAAACTTATATTAATATTCGCCAATTATTATTTTTATCAACTTTTGACAGAAAATTTGCCTATTTTTCAGAACCCCTATAAAAGCTAATACTTTTATTGGAATTGGTCCTGAACTCCTGAATGGTGAGCGCTTTTACAAACACGTATGATCCCGTATGTAAACAGAGCTTTCCATATTTTTCTCGATGACGTATCACGATTCCATGCATTCTGCTCGTATGTGGCGGATACGTATGCGAAGAAATGGGAGTCGTTACTGGTAGTGGTTCTGGAGAGAATGGAACGCGTAGTGGTCGTCGGAGTGGTATTGTTCGATGGTTTACCACAAAAGGCCTGCAAATGCCCAGTCTTAAAAGCGGTGGCCCGTACCTAACCCACGTACAAACCTTTTTCTCTAAACAGATGCTGAAATAGGATATCTGATCTGCATTCCCTTTCTCTCTCTCTTGCGCAAAACTTCGTGTGATACTCGAGCCACGTGCTTATAGAAATATACTTGCTACAATTAAAACGGTTTTGTCCAGAGGAAACATCTGTTTCATTTGCAGAGATTCGTATACGGTCTTTACCTGTTTTTCACAATTTATTGAACGGTCTAAAATGTTGTTTAATTTGCTATTAATTGAATATCCGTGTGGACATTAATTGTGGATATATATATATATATATGTATAGACATATACATTAAATATTCTAAATTTTTTTCTAGAGAATTTCAAAGTTTCTGTAAAAAATATATTATGGCGTTTCAATGTATCAAATAGGAATTTAATTTTAAGGCTTTATCATATTAAATAAACGTTCATGTTCATTGGTATAAATTATAGATGAATTTGCATATAATTAATTGTTCTCTCGTGTACTGGATAAATTGTATCTATAGTATAAATATTGTATATATAGCTATATATTATCACGAAATAAAAATATTTTTTTTTTTTACATTTTCTTTCAAAATCTAATTTTTTTATATTCACTGTCCTGATTATGTCCTTGTGTACATCATCAATACGTACGGTAGGTATACCTTAATCCATCCTAATATGAAAAGTCTGGATATTTCACGGCAGTTATGGTCATTAATCATCGATTAAGTGCTCAACGATCGGTCAAGGCAATTTTCCAAAATTTCCTGAATTAAGAAAAGCACATTCCCTCCTCATTCATATTTCGGCTGATTTTCATAGCTCTCCCTTCCGGTACCCCATCGAATTCATTTTCAGACCCTCCACCGTTCCTTGCCGACTCTTTCCGCGCTGTTATATTCAGGCTCACTGACAACGAGGGATACTATAGGGTGGCAAAAGTAGTCTCTACCAGCCACCAGTATGTCACTCTACAGACCAGCGCCCTAGCACAATAACTATGGCATGTCGTTCCAAGTGCAACGATCGATATGTGCACTCTACGGAAACGACCTAACGATAGGTCGATTAGGGTGATATAAGTATGGTTGAAATAGTTTAAAAATTTGAATAAAAAAAGGTTATTGATAAATACAAAAATTACGTAAATCCCTTTTTTTTTTAGTAAGTATCAAATTGGTGGACCGTGTCAGTAGTGACAGATTGTGTACACTTTTTTTTTGTTGGATTTGGACACGTAGGCTTTGGGATTGCGTTTGCACCCTTGCGGGAGACAAATATGACGTGAGTTTTGGAAATTGAGGGAAAGACTCGCAGAATAGCCTATACCGAAAATCTACCTTTATATAGGATTCTATATATATATACTACTCGCGACAAGGCCTTATGTCGCGTTCATACTTGTGTACACATTGATATATGTGTCGACGGCACATAATAGTTCCATTGAGGCATTACCATTATTGGTGAGATTTGGGGAAAGTATGGTGCGTGCACAACGGATTCGTCGCAGCTTGCTAGCTGTTTGCAAATAGTCCTTGTATTTTGGTATTATCGATCGGTGTACGTCCACATATGTATATGCCGTTAGGACTGGCTAAAACGCCATGACGAATTTGTTAAATTCCTAGAAAGAGTATCAAACGCTAATGAAGATAGTATTTGGAAGGATATAATATTAAGAGAAAAAAACAAAACATTGTTTAAGAATCTTTTTAGCCATTTTACTGAATTTTCAGAGATTTCTTTGTTGTCTACAGATTTTCGAAATCTGTGCAACGCTTTTGGATAATTGTTGGATGCGGTCATGATTGATTTGTAATCCCTTGGATTATCGAGGTCCGATGCAATTTCGGGTGACTTTGTGATGCATCTGTTCGCTTGGTGATTTTGGACAATGGACGCGCACGTGCCAGGACACGTGTCTAGTAATTTTCTTCGCGAGGATTCGTATGATTGGTTCACTTTGCAAAGTGCATTGATTGCTGATTAATTTTGAGCTTATCCGGTTTTAGGTTTGTTCACTGCAATTGCATTGAATGCATCATGGAACTAATAATCATCATATATGGATTCATGAAGTTTATAGGTGCATCGATAACTGCAATTGCATTGGATGCACCATCAACGGTTATTCAGGATTATTCGAAAATGGTTCTGTCCATTTGATTTCTATTAATTCCCATGCCAGAATCATCTTCAGGTGTTTCAATAGTCCTGAATAACTCTGTATAGTTAATGGATATAAGGAACGATATGGATTAACGAATGTACGTGACAAATACAATATAAATAAAATTTTTATAGTTAAAATATAGATACTTTATTGGTAAAGTATAAATTCTGTACAAAAGATATATTCCCTGAATTGACAATTCCATTAGATTAAGAGCACTGGTGTGTGGGCGTATCGTTTTATAAATTACGAGAAACTTTTATTCCAATGATTTCTCAGTATATAGTATAGCACTTGGGTAAGAGTTCAATAAGGCAATAATATTAATACATAAAAAATAATAATAAACAAAAATGAGATCCACTATCGACGTGACACGTCTGACTAGAATAAAAAAAAAGGAACATACGTTAAACAGACTTTGGGTCTTAAAAAGAAATATAAAAAAAAACTTTCGAATATCAACAACCACTTACGAAAGATAGATATTCGAAAATTAGTATTGAGTCAAATAATACAAAAAATCTTTCGTATCGCATTTTTTTTCTTTCCAAAATATACTATGTGTCCTTATAAAGTAGATAACGAGCAAATTATCTTCACTAATTATTATTCTCACATCACTCTTCGCGAATTTTCGACACTAGGTACTCACTGCTGTAGACAGTAGTTAGACACTTTTCTTATAAGCACTGGTACATGTTATTATGATGAGTCATATGATGCGGTACAGCCAGTTGATGCTGTGCAGTATGATGAGCATAAATTCGCTGATCGTAACACGGCTGATATTGCTGTACTGGAGGACTGATGCTCTGATCGCTGTAGCAATCGTATTCCTGCCATTCAGGCATAAATCGCTCTTGCGGATATGGAAATGCTGAATGCGCAGGACCAAGTCTTTTCTGAGCGGCAACGGCGCAGCTTCCCGTCGACGAGGTAATCATGTTTCCATTTTCACTTATGCTCACTGTGACATTACCCACGTTCACCGTGATCTCACCGCTCTCGGCGTTACCCAGAGTTTGAGAAAGCGCCCATATGTAATTGTGAGCGAAACGTAGCGTCTCGATTTTCGTGAGTTTCGTATCTTCCGGAAATGTCGGAAGTGCCATTCGAAGACGCTCCAGGGCGTCGTTCAATGTGTGCATCCTGTGACGTTCCCGATCGTTGGCCTTGATACGACGATTACGTTTAAGACGTAGTACCTGCGGATAAATTGAGATTTTGTAAATACGTTTCCTTTCAAATTTGCCCATAATTGATAGTGGGTCACTTTGATAAGGAACGGGAAGGGGTTTAGGTGGTTACAAAAATTTCTTTTTTTTATACTGACCTGCGTGGGACTCTTGCAACGTGTGTTCCGTGACTTTTTGCGTTTCTCTTCTTTCTGTGTGGGATACAGTGTCTCTGCTGTAATCTCGTGTTTCGGCGATTCGAAACTCACGTCGAATCCTGAATCCGAGGAACTGGATAATTCGTCGAATCCACCTTCGCTGCAGAATGAATAGTCCGACGACATTGTTATCGAGAATCACTGAAACAATCACGACGATTACGATCGATTAATTAATGCGTATTAAATTGCAGATTTTAGACAACCCTATGTATAACTATAATTATTAATTAGGTACAATTTTCTGTACCTTGACTCACCTTACTAACAAAAATCCAAAATTATCAAAATATTTTTATACCGCGTAGCGACGGTTGGCACATTTGATTAACTTGTGGTATTAATTAATCGGTCCATCAATTTGTATCATTTTGCACGATCAAGAAATAAACGATAATTTACGTACATAAGAGTAATAAGCAAGAAACTTCGAAAATTAGCACTGAGCTCAGTATACAGTCAGGTACACCATAAGGGATAGAAATAAAATCCAATAGTGTTCGAGACGGGGTACGAATCGGTACTGTGCATGTGCCAAGGGTCTCTTAGAGTATATATACCATCCCCAGGGTATTTCCCTGGTACTCCCTCCATAGTACCGAACCACCATGCATGGGGCACCATAGCAAGAGTTCACCCCATAATCAGTAGAATAGGGTACCCGGGGTACCTCTGCTACCCGCTATACTCTCCCCTAGCTCTTACACCCAATACTCCACCTCCATGAGCCCCCTCTCAAAAATCCCAGACCGTCTAGAAAGTCCCTTACTGGTGCGCTAGCCTATACGAAGGGCCCATTCCCAACACCATAGTGTACTACCATCACTACTACTAGTATCACCATCACTACTACTAGTACTTATGGTAGTTGGCATTTCCACCCCCTGAGACTATTATGGAGAACGCGTGCCATGGAGATGTAACAGCCTTGTTAGAGGATTAGAGGTTTTGAGGGTGATTACATCGCTTTAAGATTTTACGATCGATCGAGTTTTGTACTATGCTTGTATTGTATTTTTTTATGATGCTTTTACATTGAAAATCTTTAAGAACCTGTTTTGGAGAAATTATTGTACCGATTGGTTTTTGATATTTTTTGTTGGGAGGAAAATTAATAAGGACTTATCGGTTTAGTGGTAGAGTCTACCATTATGGAGAATATTTGAGATACCAGTGTCTCTCTTTATCATGGCTCTCTCTATTTCTATGGGACCATATGTTACTGTTTGGGAATGCCTTCGAAATTTTTTAACACACAGATTATTCCTGTTGATAGCAATTGTAATTTACTCGAGATTATTGAAAATTTTGTTTACCTTAATCTACCTTTTTTTTTATGTGAACACTGTTTTTCTTGCACGTGAGAGGAACACCGAAGAAGAATGTTACGATATGCAAAATGTTTCTTGATAGTATCAGTTCGTCAATGATTATTAAGATAGGGTAATTTAAAAAGAGTTCAATGATCTACTTACCCAAAATATTGATGAAATAATTTTGGGAATGAATACTCCCTGTACGATAATTAGCGCACTTTAAGAAATTGATGTACTGTTTTATGTAGTTTCTGCCAGTGAACGAAAGTACGAAAAGTTTTGGAGAATTTAGGAGTTTCACTCTTTGCCCTGCGATGACGACTGATATATGGCAGGAAAATAAGTGTAAGATAATCTAATAAAGCTAACGGTGGCCATATGTCACATCCGCTAATCAGCTGATAATACCGCGACATTGCTATAGAAACGAACGCCGCAGAGTGGGTTCGGATGAGAGAAAAATTATCGTATACGGGATAAAGCAATTAAACTCATAAGAAATAATTGCGAAAAATCGAATAAAAGTTTGACATTAAACCATAGAAAGGTGTACAGGATCTCTATAAAAAAAAAATACAAATTTCATTTATATCCCAAACATATACCTAAATATATACACAAATAAGAACAAAAAAATATCATGTGAAAATTAGCTGTATATTCTAACTATAGCTTCATCCACTATATTGAATTTTCATATACTAAAATATATAGACTATATACAGCCTATGGTATACTAATGAAAAATTGTGTTCAGGTACATTAAATGACGTTGAGAAAGTTTTGAACGAAGGACCTATCGCGCGTCGATCGATCACAATATTTTCAGTTATTTGACACGATTGGGAAGGTATCGGTCGAGGACAGTTTAATCAAATAAGTGTTGTCAGTGGTTGGTAGTATGTTTTAACTCTTTCCCATGTTAAAAATTGAGTCCCCCCCGTCCATCGAATCCCTATAGAGAATCCGATCACATTTAATATCACGTCAAAGTGCCTGTCAAGCCTTCAGGAAATGCCGCCTGAATAGGGACCTACTTGTTCCTCCAGTTAAATTCGGGACACACGACCCAGTGCGTGAGTGCGCGCGCGCTTATACGATCTCCGACAAATAAGAGACTTCACGAGAATAATGATATTACACGGGAACGAAAAATACCAGGCCCACGTGTTGCCTGTTTGCTCAACGATTCGTTATCGCCGTTATATTCACGCATTCTGAGTGTACTGTCAATAATTTGTTCAATGAGAACAAACAGACATCTCTACGCGAGTTCACCACGGGGTCTGAATTGAACTCTTACGCAATCTCAGATCATTACCCGATGCACTTTGACATCAGGCCCCTATTAAAATCTCGCAAGGTCTCGATCAGGTCTCGTAAAATCATCTTTCCGTAAAACACGGTCTAAGACGTATTATGAAAATATGAAACTTTAGAATTTAGAAAATTTTTTTTAAATTGTGGTAACTTGAAAATTTTTTTATTTAATATTTTTACGAATTTTTTTAAATTGGAATTATGAATCGCTAATTTTAATAAGGTTTCATATATATACCTCTACTTCAGTGTGAAGGGGATGGTACCTATTGACGTAATTTGCATTTGGGGTGTGTTGTAGATATCGTTCGATCATGTCCAATGAAGTGTTACGACACGGGGTGTTCTAGAGTGTACATTGCCTATGCATTGCGTTTTAGGGGTTTGTCAAAATCTGTCTCTAAATCCAGTAGGAACATTCTGTAGCGAATCGATGCTAATGCTAACATGTAGTTGCCAATGCTCAAAGGGTTCCCGTTATTCTTTTTTACGCTCATTTTGAGATCACCACATTTACTTTGTGGAATTGGGCCATTTTTTTTCTTGTCCCATGCTATATTAAACTTACAATTTACGACGTTATGGTACGTGAAAAGTAATACAGGAGTTTTCAGGTGATGATTTTTAGTTGAATTTCAATCGTACACTTTTATATCGTTTACATTATACAGCTGTACCAACTGAAATCAGTGACTGATTCTTTAGGCAAAAACGACTTTCTCTCCTGATCGCTTCATCGTTCTTATAATATTGTGCTTAAGGACCGTATTGAAATACACTAACAACAGAATATATAAGTACACGTTGCTCATTGAGAGATGAAAATATATTGGAAGAATGCAGTAAAATTTTGGAAAATTATTTTTAAATGCATAGATACAGAGTTATCTAGCTACCTTTCTTTTTCTTTTTTTTTTTTTAATAATTTTTCCCTTAAGCGATCCTTTCTCCTTTATGTACTAAAGAAAAAAATTCTCCACGTACAACAAATAAAAATTGGTACCATGAAATCACGAGTTACGGTCGAGCTAGGTTGAATTTCTCTGTACCTGGGTTACATATGTGAATACACGGGTAGTGCGGTGTCGCCGATTGGAAATATCGAAAATTACACGAGACATTTGCCGCGCGTCATTACCGTAAAAAATCGAAAATCAAATACTGCACCAGGAAGAAAAGGGGTTAGTGACAAAAAAAAGGGGCGCTCTAGGGAATATTGACAGGGCTGTAAATTATATCGGGTTACAAGAATGGGTTACAATTTTCGACCTTTTTCTTTTTTTTTTTAGGTAACGCTTCGCTCTGATTGGAGGATTTATTAGTGAAATAAACTATACCTATCCTTTCATCCTTCGTCCTTTGATACCTATGAAAAAATGACGCTGCTATTTTTTAAAAATTTAATTTTCTTTATGCAATGTACATTCTGTCTGGAATAGCATTATTTTTTTTTTACAAAATTTCATTTTTTTTTTCAAAAACTACACGAATATCACGTCCGGCTAGTAGTATATGTACGCCAGGTATATGTACGTATAAGATATATAATGTGAATTGGGTTAATGAACTAGTCTGTTACATCGCATTTTCCCAGACTCGTTACGGCAGGTAACGCGTAAACGAGCGTCGAATAAATTACAAGCAACGACTATGAAAGAGCGCACTATGATCTTTCACGCGAGATTCCAGAAATCTCCCACGTCCTTCTTACTAAACCTTGCGAAACTCTAGAGACCAACCCTAATGATATACACGCTTATAAGAACATAGACACGTGTCCAATAAGTATACAACCTAATCCTAACCGTCATTAAACTGGAAAATACCAACGACTTGCACAAAGACATTATACTAGGGTTACATAACGTAAACTTTGGAATTTGAAGTGTGGTAAGTTAGAATTTATTGAAAATAATTGAAACTTAAAAAAAAATAACAGCTAGAGTGATTTAATATTTTTTAAGTCAGAAAATATTCATGTAAAACTTACTGTCATTTTTTTATGTATATACTGCCTTGTTTTTTTTTGCATAAAATAAAAAATGTGAACAAAGCGTGGGTAGTATGTATTTGCAGAAACATAGCTAAGTACCTTATTTTATATTTTTAAATTTCACTATATATTTTTAGTTGGATTATTCGTGTCAAGATGGCAGAAAATATTTAATTTTTCTCTGTCATTACCTTTTAGTCTATATTTATCTTATGCAGGTGAAGTTGTCCTCCTCGGCCTTTGATAACTGTACGTAACCCCTTCCATTCCTATACTCTATTTCTCTATTCCTCCATTTATATTTTCATTCGAACAGGTCAATTCTCTTCGTTCCATCATTAATACTCGTACTGCCCGACCAGACGATGAATCACTTGATCCCCTGTTTTCCAGGAGTCCTGGTCCTTTTTATCCCTCAGGCTTCACCAAGGCCTCACTCGGTATTTTAGTATACAGCATCCTTCACCGAAGTTCCTATACAACGATTACAGGTACGCAGCTGTAACTAAATTTTACTATAGTACGAAAATTTCTCACGCGTAAACAAGTCAAATTTTTTTTTTAATTTTAATTATGTTTTTCGTAGAATTAGAATTATTTATAAATATCGCAATACGATCAGTTGGATTGCCCTTATGAAGAAGCAATTTGGACTTACCATGAATAGACTATATTCACTCCTTATACTAGGTGTGCTGCTTCTCTCCCACTCTCTTTCGCCTTTTCTCTCTTAGTTCCTTCCACTCCCTGAGTGGAGGCCGCATACCTTCTTACGATGCAGTATGCTCCTGTCTGCTGCTTCGCGGACACCAGCTTAATTTCATGTGAGAATCGCAGTTCGACGTTACCAATAATTAATGTGGTAAATTAGCATTATCTGTGAATAACGGAGTAATCATTTTTTCCGAAGTGTTCAATCATTCTGGTGTCAGTGTACCCCAATACGTGATGTGACCTGTACTGTGTAATACATAATTGAAGGATTAATTCTCTTATGCGGTAAGCATTATGCAAATTACTATTCAAATTTTCAATTTTCACAATTTTACCTATAACTGATATTGCTTACTTCCGCAAAGTTGAATTACCAGAAACATATATACATATATATATATATATATATATATATATATATATATATATATAGGGATACCGTGTCAGAATTCCCTGAGTGTAACTTAATAACGTGTGTAACGGTTTTTTTTAGAGTAATTATTAACCGCGCACGTGATCGACTTCTGTTGGAACAGTTAGAAGTTTTCTTGAGAAAAATATATATATATATTTTTTTCTAAAACGCAGAATTAAATGAACGGGTCTACAGGATTGTATAAAATGTTTTTTTTCTCGCTTTATTTAGACATTTTCAAATTTATTGACTTTGAGTTAATTTGCACGTGTCTGTCATCTCACAGAAATATTTTTGAGCAGTGCTATGACACAAGAGAGCAATGTTAGCGAGATGGTCAGTAATGGAGAGTGGAGCGAGTCTCGTAGTCAGCCAAAAACTGCGCGAAACGAGTCTCCGGCTTGGAGATTTCAATGCTCGCAACAAGAGCCTGTATATAGTCTTCCATATAGTCCGCAATGCTTAGCTCACGGATAAACGTCTTACCGTTATCGAAGCCATGTAGTATAGTGATATCTGACGACGAACAAACATTCCGTTACTGTATAAAATAAAGAACGATCTTTATGGGTCACTATAACAATCTTTAGTTTTTTTTATTAAATATAGTCACTAAAGTAACGCCTTAAAGTTTAAAGGACTTCCATATTGCGTTATGAGTGAAACTCGCACAGATCTTAATAAAAGATATCCATACAGCGCAGACGGTGTGTTAACGATTCGGTCGTTAAGCATTTTCGAATTATAGAATTATATAATTGTAATTATGGTACATAAAAGGTCCTTTCGAAATGAATTTATTTGGATACGTTTCTCTAGATTGATAGTGTTTTCTTTTTTTTTTTATTATTGTGGTTCGAAAAATTCTTTGTGGATTATTTAGAAACAAATTTCAGTACACAATGATTTGGGCAATTTCTAATACATCAGTCAGTATGTTATTTTTATATCTTGACTTTTTTTTGGGATCAGGATATACGATCGTCCTTCGAGCCTCTCGTGCCATTGTCATTTGATGGGTTATCGGGAATGCGAACGCGATCGTGACTCATAATTCCTAGAGCAGCACTGTACAATTATTTAGGAATAATACCTAGCTTATTCGGAGTATAGATTCTGGTTAATTTCCGTGGGACGGTTATCTATAGTGGAGAATCTTTCTGGAGGATCTTGCGGTATCCTGAAAAATTAATAACCGTGCTTCCGGCGACGGCAAACGGCCGCAACGTGGTATTTAGGAACGCGGAAGAGTTACTGAGCGATGAACAGTGCAAAACTTCATAAACTCGTAAAACAAAAAAGGATTACTGTAACGTCCGTTTCGCTTAATAATTATTCAGATTTTGCAGGACGTTTATTATGCAAAAAAGGACAAAGATATTTTGGCTCTTATTTTCGAGCCAACTAACCCGAGAAACGTTCCACGAAGAGGCACGTCATTCTCTTTGGACCCTTTCTCTTTTATTTATTTCTTTCGCTTTGTAATTCTTACTAATTACTTTATCAATTAAGAACAACATGACTTTAATTAATTCTCCAAAATTACTCTCACTTTTCTCACTGTTGCTTTTTTTAGTGATGAAAAGAAAAAATGGGAATCTTTTGTACTTTTTAGTACAAGTTTCGTTCATACTAGATAAAGACATATTTCATGCGTGAATTCGGGTGAAAGTTTTGCTTGATCCGACAAGAAGTAAGATGATACAAGGAATTTCGCAAAAATCACGAGGTTAAGGGAAACCACGTCACAGCATTCACTCGTTTACGTACCAAAAGTGGATTCTGATTTCTAACGGCTTTTCACTGTGGTCTCCCGCAAATTGTGGTTTCCACGGTGTTACCGTATGTGTACTCCAGCATTCTGGTTATACTTTTCTTGTTCGTATATATATATTTTTGTAATTTTGTTTGTCCAAAATACCGGATTCCAGGTACGCAGCTTGGAATTGAAACTTGTTTTTGTACAGTACTGTTAAAAAGTATACGTCATTGTTGACTAATCAGCCGATATTACGTAGTGAACAAGAAATTTAAAAAAAGCCGAAATTCTTGATTTTCTCAAAAATATATTTTTTGTTGATTATTTCTACGCGTTTCAGGTGACGATGTGGCGTATTTTCCTGATTTTGATCGTAACAAGCAGGTCAATATGCGGGCAGGTGATCAACAGAGCGCCACACTTTATACAGGGTGGCGATATGGCACGTCTTGCCGTATCCGAAGGTACACAACCTGGTGCACCAGTGTACACACTCCAAGGGGAAGATCCTGAAGGATCGAGATTGCATTATTCAATTAGCGGCGAGTACTTCACAGTAGATAGAGAAACTGGTGTTGTGATTTTGAGAAAAGCTCTGGACAGAGAAGCTCAAGATCTAATCGAAGTGATCATCAGTATAACGGGTTAGTATGGTGTGACAGAAAGCCGTGATAATAATTTATAATTATCGTAGATATCAAATTTATTTTTCATTCTTTCTCTTTGTACGTCATGCCGTGTACACGTATCAGTATATTTGCTACACCCGTATACCCAATAGCAGAATTCATTCCACATTATTGCGCCATACTATTCTTTCGAGCGGACCTCTTACTAACAATAGTAACAATAGAAATCTTATTGGTATCGCTCCGGTCGATCGAGATTTTCGAAATGCCATTCACTTTTTCTTTTTTTTTTTTTTTCAGACGAAGGTATCGCTGGTTCAGAACCCAACACGGTATCGTTGCGTCGTGAAATTGCAGTACTTGATGAGAATGATAATCCACCGGTTTATCATGGACGTCCCTATGCCGCTCGTGTACCGGAAAACGCGCAAGTCGGTGGCCTTCTACTTCCGGCTGGTACTATCATCGTGACGGATCGTGACGGTGGTGTAAATGCGGACGTACACGTGGACTGCGTACCGGCATCACGTGACGATGACGTCTGCGAAGTTTTTGAAATAAATACCGAGAAGGTTTAGATTTTTGAATTACTATATGAAAATGATTCATGAAATATCCGTGATGACAATTATTGAGTAATTCGATTAATCATTTCATCTTGCAGATACGTAAAGTAAAAGTGTTCTCTTACTTAAATTCAGTATTATTGTTATTATAGCTGGCGGAAGGAAAATACGACGTACAGATTACGTTGAGAAAACCGTTGGATTATGAGAGAAGAAATTCGTATTTAATTAATTTATTGGCCGTCGACGGTGCTAGCGATCCGTTCAAAAGGTTACAGGCTCGAGCAACCGTGGCTGTTGATATCCTTGATGTTCAGGTAATTAATTAGTGTTAATTCGATAATTAAATATTCTTTATCGATATCTCTTTTTTTTTTTAAGGATCAACCACCAACTTTCCTTAATGCTCCGTACAGTGCAGCGTTGCCTGAAAATACTCCTGCAGGATACACTGTTCTTACCGTTAGAGCTCGTGATGGAGACACTGGGGAACCCAGAGCGCTGCTGCTCAATCTCGAAGATGAAAGTGCTGGACATTTCGTTCTGGAAGTGAGCAGAGATGGCGACATTTCTGTAGGAAAACTCGTCACGACGAACGTATCGCTTGACCGTGAGGATCCTACGATTCTACAGAACGGTGGAATTTATACGTTTCAAGTAAAAGCCACAGAATTAATAAATAATGAAATTCCGGCTGATAGTGCATTGTCCACTATTACCATCGTCATTACTGATGTTGATGACTTAGCACCCGTTTTTAACGAGGAGTACTTTAGTATTAAAATATCTGAAGATATTGGATTGGATACACCACTTCCTGGTAAGAGTATCCTTTTCTTTTTTGGTATTAAAAAAATATTTTGTACAAATTTAGTTTACAATAATTTAACTGTATCATTTATTAGGACTCAATATGGTTGTGAGTGATGGTGATGTTGGGGACAATGCAAAGTATGTCCTTGCGCTTAGGGACGCTCCTGATTATCCTGGATTAAGCAAAGCATTTGCTGTTAGTCCTGCTGATGCACAAGGAAGAGTTCCTGTTGTCATAAGGCCCAAAAATATCAGTGTTTTGGATTATGACGTGGATGATCCTGCTAAGAGAGAATTAGAATTTGACGTAATTGCTTTGGTAGCTGGAAAAGTTGTACGTTGCACTGATAGTATAAAAAATATAAAAATTAATATAAATTAATATAAATTGTTTAACAATTTTTCGCCCTTTTAGGTTGCATATTCTAGGGTTCATATACAGATACAAGACGCTAATGATCACAGTCCCGAATTTGCAGAATCTTTGTACAGATTATCTGTCCCAGAAAATGCAACTGTAGGAACGAAATTTGGTAACGTATTTGCGACTGATAAGGACAGTGGTTCCTTCGGCAAACTGATGTATACGCTACGCGGATTCGGTGCTGATAAATTCCGCACAGATCCAAAACGCGGCGGAATATTTGTCGCTAAGCAATTGGATTACGAAACGCAGAAATCGTATTCCTTGACTATGGAAGCCAAGGACGGTGGCGGTCGTGTATCGACTGTGAATATTTTAATCGAATTAGAGGACATCAATGACAACGAACCTATTTTTGAACAAAAGGAATATTCGAGAACGGTTCGTGAAGGCGCTACAAGTTTTGATCCGCAAATGTTCGTACGTGCTACAGACGTGGATGGGCCTACTCAAGGAAATGGAAAAGTGATATTCTCTATAAGCAATCATAATAGTATGACTGAAAATGTTTTTAAGGTACGTGAAAAATATAATTAATCGATAATAGCTATAGTGTATAAATAATTCTTATAACTAATCATATATTATCTAAAGGTGAATCCAGACACCGGTGAAGTTACTATGCAAAAACCAGCCCGTTCAGGCGATACCGAACGCGGTCTTTATGAATTGAGTATAAGGGCAACGGATGCAGGGGTACCGCCATTATATTCCGAAGCAAAATTACTAGTCCGAGTTGGTGTTCCTGGTAATCAAAAACCAGTTTTTCGCGGAAATTACAAAGCCGGTTCACCTGGTCCTAATACCTATCGTGCTAGACTTTTGGAAAATGCTACTCCTGGTACCGAGGTTGTCCGAGTAGTAGCGAATGATCCCGATGGCAGAGACAGCCTGTTGCAATATTACATAGCTGCTGGTGCAAAAGATAATTTTGTTATCGATTCGAGGTATATTATTTATTAATATTTTTAAAAATCTTCGCAAGCTATTTTCAAGATTTAAAAAAATGTTTAAATATGACTTTTGTATTCTGTATATCGTTACAGCTCTGGTATCATGACCGTATCACCTGACGCAAGATTGGATCTAGAAACTGGAGGTGACAAATACGAAGTTATAATTTATGCAGTTGATTCGGGTACACCTGTTAGAGAAACAGCTACTACCACGGTATCTGTTAATATCATAGATGTTAACAATAAGCCACCAGTGTTTAATAACTCAACATATTTAGTATACGTTTCCGAGCGCGCGACAATTGGTACGTATCGGTATCAACGGATCGATTCTAAATAAAATAAATGATGGATTACTGATAGTAATTAATTATTCAATATTTTTAGGTGAGTCTGTAATTAAAGTTACTGCCACTGATCCAGATTCCGATGCGAATATTATATATTCCTTGGTGGAACCGATAAAAGCTGTAGACAAGACTGGAGTAGCCCTAAAGAGTACAACGCCGTATGATTACAAGACTGCATTTCGAATAAATTCGACAACTGGATTGATAAGTGTCAATCAAGTTTTGGATTATCAGGTGGCAGCAGTGATAATATTAACGGTAGAGGCGCGAGATTCAAATGCACTTGTGGATAAGGAGAAACAAATAACGCGAGTCGAAGTTACTATTTATATTCAAGCTTACAGTGACGATAATCCTACTTTTAATAACGCTGGATGGTCACCGAATAATCCTACTATTCGTGTTACGGTACCTGAGGAACAACCACTGGGAACAACGTTGTTAATGTTATCAGCTAAGGAACCAATGACTGGTTATCCTGTTCAAAGATTTGAACTTGTTCGTGAAGATGATGACGAAGGTTATGTGAACGTTGGTGTTCAAAGCGGTAACGTAGTGCTTAATAAAAGATTGGATTACGAAGCACTTAATCAAAAGGTTTGTGCTAATTTCCGAAGAATTTTATAGCGCGATAATTTACATTTTATTCTTTTTAACAAAACTATTTGTGGTTGCAGTTTATCCGATTCAAAGTACGCGCCTTGACTCGGGATTACGAAATAACACGAAAAATGTCCGAAGCAAATGTTATCGTGGAGGTGCAAGATATAAATGATAATATTCCAATGTTCAGTCAAAAGGATTATAAAATCTCAGTTCTGGAATCATCGAAACCTTCGAAAATTGTATTGAATGTCAAAGCTACTGATATGGATAGTTCGAATACCGAACAAGAAGTTAAAAGGGGTTTTGGTGAGGTTAGGTATTCGATAACGGGAGAAAATGCAAATATGTTCGAAATCGATCCAATTAGCGGCAATATTAAGGTATTTTATATGCAACGCTACAACAGGAATTGTTAAAGAAGAAAGTCGATTGTATTATTTATTGTTATCGATGATTTTCAGATTGCTCCTAACACTACACTAGATCGTGAAAGACAATCGGTACTACGTTTTTACGCGGTTGCGTCAGATATGCCTCAGGGCGGTGCTGATCAGAAAACATCACGAGCTTTGGTGACAGTTGACATTCTAGATGTCAACGACAATGCCCCAACATTTCCGCAAGATTCCTACACAGCTGTCATTCCTGAAAATGCACCTGGAGGCGTGAGCGTTGTAAATATAACAGCAATAGATCCTGACGAGGGTGATGGCGGCGTTATTCATTTTGAGATCATAGACGAAGGAGAAGCTAATGGTAATTTCTTCAGCAATCCAAACTCAATCATTAAGACTGAGAACTAAAAAACAAGTCTTATTATTATTTATGATTATATTAATCCTACAGGTCTTTTTAAAATTAATCACACAACCGGCGAAATATCATCAGCTGGTGAATTAACTGGGAAAGGCAGAACAGAACCATATAATATGAGGGTGCGCGCACAAGATAATGGCGACCCTGTACTATTCTCTGACGTACCGTTGACTCTGTATATTGGTGACGTGGTCAGTAACGATGGTGTGCCACTCTTTATAAGACCAACGTTAGAAGAAGTGGCTCATATTGCTGAAAATTCAACGGTCGGTAGTCCTGTCTTCCAGGTTGTGGCGTCTGATCCGGATGATCCAAACTTGCCTAATGGCAGAATGACTTTTAAGTTCTTGGAAGATGGAAACTTCGGCAATGATGCTTCGACCTTTAGTATCAATAGCGAGACCGGATTGATAACTACACGAAGATTATTAGATCGTGAAACAAAGAACAGTTACACTTTGATATTAATAGCACAAGATTTGGGTGATCCGCCCCAACAAGCTACAAGAGTTCTTCAAGTGATTATTGATGATATCGATGATCACAAGCCACATTTCAAAAGGAATCTTGACAGTCCCCCTATCGAATTAAGTGTATACGAAGAAGGTCCTGTGGGAACAGAAGTTGGCGTCGTTGAGGCGATAGATGAAGATATCGGTGACAATGGTATGATAGATTATGTAATAGTCTATGGAAACGAAGGAGCTCTCTTTACGGTTGAGAGACTTGAAAATAATTCAGCAGTCATTCGATCAACGGCCAGATTGGATCGCGAGAGTGCCGATCGTCATTTGTTAACGATAAAGTGCTTCAAGTATTCGATGCAAAAATCGGAAATAGCACCAAAACCATATAACAGACAAGATCCGTCGGAGAGACAGGTGCTTATAAAAATTTTGGATATTGATGACAACAAGCCTAAATTCAAAAAGGATAATATCACCATTGGTGTTCGATTAAATGTGCCGATCGATACCAGTTTAATAACTTTGGAAGCAGTGGATGCGGATTCCGATGCTCTTCCCATTAATTATAGTATGGGGAAAGTATCCTTCACGTCATTAGTTGATCCATCGATGTCATTGGATGAAATTCCTTCTCAATTCTCACTAAATCCTCAGACTGGTGAATTGAGGACTACAGGATCAATGGCTGGATATGCTGATGGTTATATGGAATTGCCTATAAAGGCAAATAATTCTGCAATTCCAGACAGAGAGACAACTATGTGTCTAAAAATATTTCTATTGCGTGATCGTGATATGTTAAAGTTCGTCTTTTCAAAACCACCCGTCGAAGTAAGGAAGACATTGGAAGATTTTGAAAAGGCGGTGCAGCAGGCACTCTCACTTCCTATAACGGTAAACGTTTATGACACGCAATTTTACTCGAAGGAGGACAATTCCTTGGATTTCTCTTCGACAAGCTCCTGCTTTCAAATGGTCGGCAAGGAATCTTATGA
Organism: Hartigia nigra; assembly: GCA_031001745.1. Taxonomy (NCBI): domain Eukaryota; kingdom Metazoa; phylum Arthropoda; class Insecta; order Hymenoptera; family Cephidae; genus Hartigia; species Hartigia nigra. The sequence continues at coordinate 886,954 of JARPRG010000598.1, read as the reverse complement.
CCTTGACGAGATGAAGGCTTTACTTACCGATCCGAATAATGAGGAATTAAAAAAAGTTTATAGTGCATATCACGTTGATAAGGTACAGAATTGTGCTGCACTTGTAGCAAGAACGGATGCATCTATGACGCAAATGTGGGTACTGGCAATAGCCGTATTAGTTGGAATTTCGGCTATTGTTTCCAGCTGTGCACTATGCTGTATGCATTCTAAGTAAGTTTTATTCAAGAAAATTGTAGCATTACTTGAAAAGCAGACAAATCGAATTTAACAGTTATTTTTATTAATCATTTTTTACAAACCTTTTTTAGATATAAAAGGCAAGTAAAACATGCTAGACTGAGGGATCAACCGCGACCGCCATTAAGTTACGTTTCAGCAGGTCCTGGAATGGTCAGTGCAACTTCACATACTACTTCTGGTCCAGGAACTATGGTGACTTTGGGACCCCATGAAGGCCCCTATGAATGGGGTGCTGACACTACGCTTTATCATCCCAGTACATTGTCGCGACCATAAATTCCCAAGGGAATTTAATTTATAGAATATATGGTCATTTTCGTATCAAATGAGTTTTGCGTATGGATGCTTGAGGATACTGATGACGTTTGTTTAAATGACGTATATGGATATGACGGTAAAGTTGCAAAAAATATAAATATGTTTTTTTTTTTTCATACAGTGGTGCTACAGTGATGCGAACAACTTAAGAGTGATCTAGTGTTTATTTATTTTTGTGTAAAGGACAAAAAGTACCGATATAGATTATTAATTTCTTTTAATTGTACAAGACAACTAACTGCGATATTGTATAGTAATGGATTTAATTACTTATTAGTTTACTTTCTGGCTTTGTTGAGAAATTAGTAACAAATCTTTACGATTCGGCGATCGAATTTGATTGTATATTATTCGGTATTTATCCATATGAATTAGTACTGGCATCTATCATGCTAGACGTATGATATTTGTCTCGTTTGTTACTACAAGCATACAGTCTTCCAATGTTTTACCATCTATTGAATTCTTGGAATATTCCAGAAGGCAAATGTAAATATTAAATAATAACTGTACTATTAATAATGCCTAACGAATGGTAATCAAATTCCTTAGTTATTAAATAATATTCAAAATGACTCCAATGGAAGATTTACGAACATGACACATGACATACTATATGACATACCTATTACTATTGAAAATGTCAAGGTAAGGTACAATATGGTGTAATATGCGAATCCAAAAAAAAATTAAATTTTGTCATATAAACAACATTTTATTATTACTCATTGAATATGAAGACTCGTAAGGGAGTAAAAAAAATGAATTTCAATTTTTTTTTTTCTAAATTAGTTACCAACAGAAATAATACAATATTCTCTAATCATTAGTCAGGAGGCCGTCAGCAAATTGCTGAAATCCTTGTACAGTGTCTACATCAACAATTTTACTGGTTTCATTATTTTTATCCTTAACTTCGATACTTGTCGAACTGGTGCAGTTATCACATTGATAACTGATCGGACTGGAAGTCACTTCTTTCTTATGAAAATCATGACTTTCTACGGTAGTAATTTCCGTAAGTTTATGATTGCGTGGAAATCGATTGGTTCTCTCACTATAATCGGTACTTGACAAATTTAATGAACTTTCCTGATAACGGCTTGTTAATAACAAATCATCGCTATCGTCAGGGATATCAGATTCCTCGAATTTCGACTCCTCAATTGCCGAGTGATCAGTCAATTGTTTGGTTATAGAATCGAAAGGCGTCGTTATTTTTTCCATAAGTGATTGACTATCTTCTGAATCCGTTGATTCCGATCTTTCTAAAATATCGTACCTGAAAAATACGTATGTATATACATATATGCACGTTACACATGTAGCCAATATTTCTGTATACATTGTATAAATTTCTTTTTTTTCCCATAGGGTACTCAATGAGGAAGAGGCTTGGTCAACTAT
>JARPRG010000598.1:861350-880167 GCA_031001745.1 Hartigia nigra | reverse complement strand
ACATAATTCACCTATTAATAAAGTCAAATCATCATCTGCCTACGTACGCTATATGTACTATATTAATTACTTATATTATTTCAAATACATACCGTGGTGGCAACGTGAATTGCGTTTCTGGTTTCTCATATACATAACCCTGGAAGGGTTCTTGCGGTCTGGCATAAGTCGCAATTGCCCTCTCGTTCCTCTCGTGCCCGTAACACGTGGAGAGCACCGCCACGAGTGTGGCGCTCCACACGAGTTTCCACTGTAACATACAAAAATAATGTTTCATTTGCAAACCTGTATATCATATTTTATTCTTAATTGAAATACATATTTCGTAAAGGACAGATCTTCTATACGAAAAGCTATATAATAAATATATTAATTTTTCGTTCCGTGAGATAATCTTACGCCTCGTACAAGACCTTACGTAATCCAAACAGACTTTATAGGGAGAGTAAACTGTCTGAAATATAGTAAATGATCGTGAAAGGTTTACGCAGGCAAAACATAATATTATGTTGCAGCTCGTTAACCGGCAGACGATAATGCACTGCTACTTTATAAAATATAAACATTAGAATAAGTGAATAAAGATATATCTGAATACTTAAATGTTATTCTTGGGCCCGATTTACACAATCGGTTTTTTTTTTTTAATAATAAACGGTGACGAAATTGTGATCTGAGATTATATCGGCGTCGTCACATTGCCGGAAGTACGTGTAAAGTGTCCTATCTGATTTGTGTTATCCTAGACCACAATACCGGCTCCCCATGGCCACCGCAGGTCCAAAAAAAAATGGATATGCACACCAGGCCTTATAATCTATACAGTATGAGAAAATCTTAGATATCTTTAAACGAGGATTCAACGTCTTAGAATAAATGCTAATGGGCAATATCTTATTTCGTAATGAAATGATTATTAATAACTTCGAAGCTCTCGTCAATTTGTAGTAATATAATAAAGGAAAAATTTTGCCTGGGCGCAACGCTATTAGCGCAAATCGTGAATTAAACTCTCGTCCCGTTTACGACACAGCACGACATGATGGCTCTGGCTCGAAGAAACGTCCAGTGACCTTTAGCAGAATAATTTATATGGCGAATCGCCGTCATTGCTGGGAAAATATTACGCGCCAGTGTATTTTTTACTGTGAAAGGTTATGTGTTATGCGTATATATATGTGGTATATATAATAGATATATAGAATCCTGATCTTAAGTTGTAGAACGGCTACGTGCTATTCATTGGATTGATATAACTAATGACTATTTGATTGATTACTGGATTCATAGTTTTTATTAGCAATTTGGATATCAGTCAAGCGTGATATATTCGATTTCGTTTACAATATTTTCATAATGCCCTTGTGACATACTAGTGGGACATTGCAGTGATTTCGCTTGATCTTTTTGTCGAGAATTTGAATGTCTACAATTATATTCGTATGAAGAAATACACGCGATCTTATAATTCTAATTGATTGAAATTTTAATTTCATTTTCGTTTACGTGGCTCAAATATTTAATCCCTCAATTGTACTGTTCCTTATATGGTCTTCATTCGGGATCAGTTCCAGATTCATGAGGACTTATTTACATTTTACATTACAGGAGAATGACTTCTCAACATGTGTTTAACGTTGAATAACAGCTATACCATAATTATTGTGCTTGCACCCTTGCTATTACTTTTATTATCGTTATGATTGACTTTAGATAAAATTTTTAATAATTTTCTTAAAAAGTTTCATATTTTTGCTGCAACAATTTCTTGGAATATAGACATTTTTTAGTGGCGAATTACATGCGAGATCATTGAAGATCAAATTTTTGTGCTCAACCTACAAGAATAAGAGAATAAGAAGAATATAGGCAGCTATGCAGCTGCACGTACACCTCTTGTATTTACATCTTGGCAAGAGAAAGCGTGGTTATTGCGCATCGTATAAGATCTTTGCTGTAGACTTGAATGTCGTATACATAATGGTAATTGGCGGGCAATTGACTGCGTAGAAGTTAACGGAACGAAATAAAAGTTAAATCTGACAATGAAAGTACGATTTTACTTGTCAGCAAGCATATCAACAACAAAAGTGTTCAATCGCTGTCTAACTAAGTAAGAGAGAGTTCCATGACAAAGAAGGAGACAATCCTATCTTAATTTAAAGCAACAATTGAAAAATAATTTATTGATTTCTTATACGTGATCTCCGATAATAATGAAACTTGTTTTCGGCATTCGATACTCTCGATAGCTGTACGCAGTACGGAAAGGAATGTTGTTGAAACGTGAATGGAATTCAATTACTTGAAGCGATTTAAATGTCAATTCTAAGTAAAAATGTCAATTTGTGAAATAGATCAATGTGAGATCCCATTTTAAGAGTGTATCTCATGCATGGCAAATGAGATTATTACTAATTGATACAAAAATATTATTTTCAATGTTTTACTATATACAGAAATAATTATTTCGCAAAAGTTAGTAAGAGTCAATAAGATTGATGCGCATCTACTTTACGCAAGAGACGATCAACCTCGTTCAGTTTGAGCATCGAATAATGAAATACCGGTATTTATCATCATTACGAAAGGACACGGGTCATCTCGGAATTTACTGTCCAATTTGTGCTTCGGCCATGTTACGCAATGGACCGTGTGCTGCGTGGTGTAAGTTTCACGAGGAACATTGGGTCATTTCATTATCTTGAATTATGCACAATGGTTTCGTTGAAAATATTAACCGCGACTTTTGACATATTAGATTAGTATGATATATAGATATACAGAATTTAATGTCAAAATAAATATGCGGATAGAATTAACACTCAAATAGTTTTTGATAATGTATAAATGTATACCAGTACGATTTCAAATTTTTTTTAAGGAAATAGCAGAAACATTTGAATGACGATGATTCCTGATTTCTTAAATTCCATGAGTTTCGCGACATTCTATTTAAATTCGAAATCCCAAATATACTTACGTACGCTCGACGCGTGTTTAGAATTTTTAATTGATTGACATCTAATCGTTAGAAGATTATGTTTCCTGGTGTTACGAACGTCTTTCTCTAAATTTGCGTATGCTGTTTATCAATAGAATATCGAATGACCTGGTTTATCTTGACTGCCAATAAAGTAGTTTCTTTGTGTAAAGATTTGTTTTTTAGTTACTAGCATCCTAATGCCAGAATTTAATTAATTTTTAAATACTGTTTCAAAGGCCATACGGTATCTATTTCTTTTAATTACTTTTCTTTTTTTTATCGAAGCCTTGTCAAGTATGTGTTATTTGTGAAATTTTGCGGTGTACCTTGTAGACAAGGTTCAATGAATCGAATTCGATTTTGTCTAGTGTAATACTGTGTTAATAAGCAGTTGTCTGTAATCACTATAGGATAGAGGAACGACTTTGTTTAACTTAAGAAATTGAAAGTTATTTACTATTCCATTAGATGTTCTTTAGATAGTTGGGAAATACAAATTTGAAGACCCATTTTTTCTAATCGATAAAAAATGAGCCTGATAAAGTCCTATAAATATAATTTACATTAATGAATTTAAATAGTTTATATAGTACGTTACGATCATATAATTAATTATAAAAATAAAGATTTTTTGGAAAATTGTAAAATAACGTAAATTCGTTTGGATATTGTTTCAGTGACCTTTGATTTTAATTGTATTAAGTAACTATTCGATCGCATCGCGTGATAGAGTCAATCGGTAGATTGGCACCAGAGACAAATTACTAACGACACAATAATTTGTTTTCTGTAAGAAATTTTATGTAGTTTCGTTTTCCTACGTTTTTTCTTCTTTTCTTAAAATGACGTAATTGCTTAAGATGGAAAAGAAAGTGGGTGGGCCAGAGGAATTACCCGATCGTATCGTACTGAATCGATTCGTGATATTATGTAATCCTATGGAATTTCACGAAGGCCAATCAAGGTATTTCGTGAACAGATCCGGTATCATTCATTTGTACAAGCAAAAGATGATAACCAATAATTAGGTTGTAATAAACCTTTACCATTATACGAATCAAGGTTAAAAATTGTCATAAACCATTTTCTAAAAAAAAAAAATAAAAATTTCATGTAACATAATCGGAGCTCTTGAATAATGTTCCAAAAAAATAATTAATACAGCACTATGTGAATAACAATCAACCGAATAAACAAATAAATAACTTTGAAAAGAATAACAAAATTTATTCAATTTTTCACATGATCCTTATCGACAATTAATGATACATATTTTTGCCAGCGTTCCAGTGTATTCCGATATCATTATCAGGGGCACACACACGCGTTATTCCGGACACACTACTTACCATTTTATGTGTTCGGCACTTTTGACTTATTTATATTAGTCTTTTATCAGGACTAATAATAATAAAAAAAAAGAACGTTATTCCTTAAAAACTAACACATTTCTCTGAGGGGAATTCAACGGTCCCGAGAGTCAACTTCTTCTTTCCGCGACATTGTCTGGGCCATTTATAGGATTCGCTTCGATAGTCCTGAAGTGGGGTCTACACACAAGGAGTGGGCTCTTCGTGGATGATGATGGTGATAGTGATGATGCCAGAGATCGCCATCAGTAAACGTGGTCCACACACGAGACATTCTTCCAGCAGAAAGTTGTCGTGTGTGAGGATGCTGTAATCATTGAATGTCTGAAACAAGATGGAAACGGTGAGAGTATGACCAGTATTGGATAAGAAGAAGGACGCTACCGCCATACGATGACTTGATGACTCGAGTTACAAGAGCCACCTACGCCATATATTTTTTTTCTCGAGAACAGACCATTTTTTATTTACCGAACGCAATGATTTTTAGTCATATACAAACGCGATGAATGATTATCATTATATCGTCGATTGTCAAAATATTAATGCTGCTGAATATCATTGACGTCTTTTTGTGGACATTATTCTCATACGGATTTATGTATTCTTACCATGCATTTATAATTTCAGATTTATTTTCATTGAGCAATTCCTACCTTCTCTGTGTATAACTGTGCGTCTGCTTTTATATTTTATTGAGAATCATCACCGTCAACGACTCATCGATCCTTGCGTGGGTCGATCGTTTTCTTTGCACAATATTTGCTATGTTATTACACACCTGTCTTTCAACAAGTAATATCCCTCTGAGAGATTCTAAGTGATATGGGATGTTCCTTTATTTCATTGATTAACGATAAGTTTGCTAAGAGTCTTTTTGTCTTAGATCTTTATTGCACAAATGCAGTGAGGAGAGTGATACACGGACTTTATAATCTCCATTATATTATAAAGGTTCTATTCATGGCTTTCATAACCTTCAATCGTAATATCATCTGGCTTAACATTCTTTCCGGCACTAGTGGATGAAACAATTCTCATCTTGAGCTCAGGGTTAACTAGGAGGAGTGAACAGTGCAGAATCACAGTTAACCATTAACTAGATATTACATTGCTTTCGCATGGGACGAGGATGTGACGATATGGATTGATTTTTTTACTGGTTCTCTTATTGCGGATAATACACATTAGACATGGAATGAGATTAGCTGGTAATCAGTAACTGTTATTTATGATTTATTGGAGATCCTGATTGGTATGATTAACCAATTTTTTTATCATTTTTTTCATTGATTGATATTATCTAAAGAATAATTTTGCTACATAGGGTCTGTACAATTTGGATTTTACAAATTCTTATCAATGATTATATAGATGTCAGAGAGACAGAATTTATGCGAGTGTGTGAGAGAGAAACAGTGTAAATTGTTACTTGTGTTTAAATATATTTTTATATAAAATGAAAATGTCGGATTGGGTAGGGAATTTTTATAAATTAGATTTAATAAATTTTTGCATATTTATTATAAGCGCAAGAGAGATGGATTTATTTATTTATGCCGACATAATAGATTTCTTTTTAATTCACCTTTTCCTGATTCTTTGTAATTATTAATTACTTTACGCATTTACTAAGATCAGCATTATATTTATATCATAACTCATTCCCATCAATATATCTTTTTCTTGCATCAATAAAATCTCACTTCCCCTAATATTCTTTCTGCAAACAAGACAACAACTACTCTTTAACATATCTTGTGAACTTATGACTACTGTGCAACAGACAGTTAGCAGTAGAACAAGTTAGCTTTATGCTAATAGAACGGACAACTGTGCCAATACGAACTAACATTTGCAAATCAATAACGCGATATTGATTGATTTATCGATTTATATATGATAAATTCCCCAAGTCTTTCTCAGATATAGAAAAATATACAAATTTTTAATAACATTCTTCTTGGCACGAAAGTTACCAATTTGACAGGGTGCGTTAGATGGAAATAAAAGTTCAACTGTTTTAATTTTTGATTTTTCACAGTTTTCGATATGTTCCCTACACGGGGGAAATAAGCAGCCATTTATGAATGTACAAAATTAAAAGAGAAAAAGCAATAGCGAAGACATCGAGTTTCGTTGACAGCATTTAATTAATTCATAGTGTGTAAGAAGCATCGCTAATATATTATAAATAAGTACGTTTTATGACTTATTCTCTGACTACGAAAAAATATCTTGATTTATTATCGGAAATCCTCCAAAATTCTTACACAATTCCACACGAGGATCGACAAGTAGTCACGCAAGGACGACCCTGACTTAATGCGATGCGTGAGTAAGGAAGATGAAATTAGTTGGTTTAACGACCTTCTTGAAATTTGACTCAAGGTGTTCGATTGCTAATTCATGATTTCTCGGCAGTTGTGCGCTTTAACTTAATAAACAAATTTCGTTCTATGAACCGATAGACTAGATAAATATATAAGGATCATGCCTACCGAATTGTCGTAATATGTTTAATCGTGTTATAGTCACATACATTGCAAATCTTGCCGCAAGACTTGTGGGACTTGACCTGAAAAGTCTTGATGGCCTCTGCACCTTTCGAGAGTCTGAACTCTTCTTGAACATTCCGTGCCACTGTTGCCAACTTGCAGGTAGATAATATACCTACGAACGCTTCTCTACCATTTAAGACTCGAATGACAGATAACTTATCTGATAGCTTGAAACGTAAAGAAAGGATCTACTATTACGACGGTGCTTACTTCAGAATATATCTTATACTTAGGATATTTATCTTAATTGTAAAAGTTGAAATTACATTTTAGTTCATTATAAATATTAAAATGTCACGAGTTTTTGTTTATGTTCGTATTACACGGTGACAGTTGAAGGCCAATGAGAGGAGAAACAGTACGTATTTGTATATACTCTACAGGATACTCAAAATAATAAAAGCATCCGGCTAGGCTTGCATTTAAATGGAATAGTTTCAAAATCAAGATATGATAAAGGCGATAAATCATATTGACTAGCCAAATGAAATAAGTAATCGGATGTATACAATGCACGACATTTTTGAACGGTCTTTCCTTTTTTTTTTAAGATTCCTCATTATACAAAAAAGAGATAAAAAAGAAAGGATCTTCAGGATCCTTATTCCGTTCCTTTGAAAATGTCAGAAGCAAGCTTACTTGGCATTGAACTATTGATTCAAGCATTTTTTTATGTGGCACGTTCAACCGATTCAAATTAGCCAGTAACTCAATAACTTTTTATGCATTTGGTAATTGATGTACCAAACGAAAACAAAGCACAATAGAAATAAGTTTTTGTACAAAATTTTGAATATGAATATACGCGCCTAAACACCTACACGTTTTTTTGATAAGTAAGTAAAAAAATTTTAATTTTTCAATTGGTAATGCCTAAAAATCCATTTCTCATTTTCTATTATAATGCAGTTCCATGCGTGCACGTGCTCAAGTCTTTGACAATTCACCATATGATGCACTGTGGCTTTAGGTTAAGGATTTTTCTGTTTTCTCTTTTTCTTTTTCTTTAGCGCTAAACACTGCCGCAACCAATAAGCACCTCCTAATTCCATGACCCCGACACATAGGCACGTTGTTACTTCGCATCTGCATACCAGTGAAAGTGATATGCTAAACGTTAGTTAGTTTACATACTTCCGTTACGTTATATAATCTTGGTATGCGTGTATATATGCATGTATATGCACTAGAAGTGCATTCATGGATGCAATCGAGATGTGCATGCTTTGTACAGTCAATGCACTTTATACATACAGAACTTCTGTCCTTAAAGCTCAGTCGATTCTTCGTAATTAATTCACTTGTTCAGAAGTCTTAAATATAAATTATATTAATAATGTGATATATATTGTTTATATTCATTCCTGTTATTTTAGATGAATTTTCGCTTGAGTTTTTTTAAGTGGTAGGACACACAACAGTGCAGTGCAACAGGGTTGCCATTTGCAAACCGGTTGAAGGCGGTTTTTGTGATAATAAGAATAGTCGGAATAACATTTTTTTATCTATACTAAGAAAATACTAAAAATAGTTGTGACCTTTTATTATTAGATGACTGATCTATAAAGAATTTTTAAAATTTATATTAGTATCCGCTTAAATTATGCGTGCGTTTAATTCGTTAATCATTCCCTGAGCGTTCTTTGGTCACTTTTTGTAATTCAAGGTAAAACCAGTAAGATTAATAAATTACGTGTATAGTGGTGAGGTGAGAGAATTCCTAGAAATAAAGATACCGACGTCGTTGCGTATAAAAACTGTTAAATACAAAATTTTGCAAGATAAATTTTTTTGTTTTTATATGTCTGAAACGCATTTACGTTTAATCTGTCAATCTTCTTTCATCATTCCTTCATGACTTTTCGTAGCTCGATAGAAAACCAGTACTATTAAAAAAATTATGTGAACAGTCCTTCGGTAACAGAATTTCTAGACGTAAATAAAGATACCGATGGCATTACGTATAATAAATTCGAAATTTCAAACGTTCCTCGCATCATCTCGAATATCCGATGATGGAAATTTTAAGCAAATCTTACAACAATAAATTAATATATGATCATTATACATCGACAGATTAGAAATAACTTAAACATCACGTCTATTAAGGTACACGGGAGATTGAACGCGGAGACTAATTTATTTAAATTATTTAAATGTCACATTATCAAAATATCACGAGAAATCAGATACGGGGAATTTGAATCTGTTTATATAATTTGGGTAATAGTACGTGCATTTATTATGAAATAGATTATAGTACATTTATAATGGATCAATTTTAACAATTATGTTATTTTATAGTGGGGGTGGGGTCGACGATACTTTTCAATTAAAAAAATCAACGGATTTTTTTTTCCCTGGCTTCTTTCTTCATTCATTTCACAAGTATCCACCGTAACCTAGTCCAAAACCGTGACCGTAGCCGTACGATGGATAGCCTATTAATCATAGACTAATAAACTTTTGATTTTATGGGTTAATTAATACTATATTAGTAATATCGTTTTAATGCATAATCACTCACTGTATAAATTAGAGTAGAACCCGTGGCCATACCCATAACTTGGATAACTGTAACTCGAGTAAGTAATCGGATAGGAGTAACCCAGTCTATAGCCATAATTTCCAGGACGTGCCATAGCAACAGCAACAATGGATGCCACGATCAGAATAGACAGCTTATGCAAAATTAAATAATTTTCACAAAATTAATTGTCTGAAAACTTAATTAGACTAAGATGCAATTCATCCACGAGCAAAATCTGTTTCAAAAGGGCCATACCTTAATGGCTTAAGAGTCCAGTGGAGCTAATCCTTTATTTGTGGATGAAGAACAAGTTGAATTTAAACTTTGAAATTTTGTATTTGTTAAATTACTTACCATTTTTTTGCACGCCATTTTTCCCCTACGTTTTTCCCTTTTATACTCTTGATTCAACGCTGCAGGTATTTACGACAATGTCCAGACTTTTCGAACGACCACTTCTTTTATATGCATCTTCGGTAACGAATCCCACCATTTTCCTCTTTTTCTCAACATTGAACAAGCATTTGTGTAAGTACGTGATAATAATAGCTTGCATTGTTAACGGTTACAGAATTTACCTGAATTACCCATATTATGACTGGTATATCTCTACATAGGTATTACGTACTTCCGAAGAAATACAAAGAATACATTGAAGGCAATAGACAATCATAGAGATAACATGCTGAACGTCGTTACATGACAATTTAATCAAAAGATTTTCTATTATTAATTAATAAAATTGAGTTGACTGTAATTAAACTAACGATAGACAATTATATTTCGTGTACAGTTAACTAATAGCCTGATAGTTTATCAATAATGTTTTAGGCAAGAAACGTAGTATTAATTCATAATTAACGTAGTAACCTATTGATTGTCGATAACAATATCAATTTTAATTACGAAACGCATAATTTTATTACGCAATGAAAGTGTATGTTTATGTTGACAATGATGTTTGTAAAAAGTAGAAAGTTTGACAAGCAATTCTTAAAACTGAACGAGAAAGAACAAGATGTTAACATCTGTATGCAATACAAACAGAAAATAATCATGGCTTAGCTAATCGACTCATCCTTGACGAATTATTTGATGTTCGTGTTGATATTTCATGGAGGCCATGAAAAAAAAAGCCGTGTAACATTTAAGAACGTTATACGTTTTTACAATAAATGATAGTATTGTGCGATAAGTACAGGATATACCTAATTACAGGAATATCTCAAGGGATAAAATCAATGTCAAGCCAATTTCTCATATACATGATAATTGTATATTTTATATCCGACTTACTGACACTTTATTATGATTACGTTCTTATCGGGTTTATCAGAATTTTATCGTTGACTTCTGGTACAAGGGTGAGAACCAAGGAAGAGGTATCTTGAAGCTGTACGATAAATAAAAATACCGTACTGTACTAATTAAATAATTTATTCAGTGTATAAATATCTTCATTTTAGATATTAAATAATTGGGCCTAATTATATCGTCTATATTCTATAATTATGTGTGGTGATGCTAAAGTGTCTGAAACCACGTGGACGCAATATGTACTCAAAATCATCCCTCATAGCCGGATAAAATAGTTTGACTTCGTAATTCGAACTGGACTCTGGTGCAGGCATTGGTGGATCAGAACTATGTGAATTACTATCAGGTGAATTTTGTGGTGGAGGTGATGGTGGAGGTGGCGGAGGCGGAGGTGGTGGAGGTGAGGGATAATGATCATTCGTAGGTGGAGGTTGTGGGAAATGATCGTTTCGGGGTGGAGGTGGTGGGAAATGACCATCTGGAGGTGGACCTAGTGGAGGTGGTTGCGGTTGATAATTATTGTAATCAGGATAAAAACCCCCAAAGTTCGGTAAAGGTTTGAATCCTTTTCTGAAATTATCGTTAAATAAATTATTAAAGTTTTCTGATGGTTGATAATTATAATTCGATGGTGGATAATAGTTTTGGAATGATCCAAAGTAATTTGGCGACTGACCCGGAGAATAAGATTGCTCTTGATAGTTTGCTGGGGGATTATTTCTTGGCGGTTGATTGCGATAATAAGAAGACGGATGATTAGGTGCGAAATAATCTCCAGGACCAACTGAATGCTGTCTAGTTAGTACTTTCTGTCTAAACCTTTCAAAATCGATACTTGGAAATCGATCGCGTCCTGGTGGTCCCTCCAATAATTCCGGACTGGCAAATGCATTTGGTGGTAACGATCCACGATTTGAATCTTTTTCCGAATTCTCAATGGCGCCGTTTCCGTTATAATTTGAATTATCAAAATTGCCATTACCAGCACCTGAATTGGCAGCTGCATTAGCATTGGCTACGGCATTAGCATTTCCAACAGAATTTGAATTTGCACCAGAATTTGCAGTTGCACCAGAATACGTATTGACTTCGGAATTTGCGTTAGCAGCGGAACCGGTAAATCCAGAATTACCATTGCCAGGATTGTGTGAATTAATATTATGATTGAAATCAGTGTCATGAGGTGGATTACCATACGGACTGTTTAGATCGGGTCTATAATACGCATTGTCATCATTATTTTTTGGTCGGAAATGAGGACTGTAGTAATTTCCAGAATATTGTTTTGAATACGGAGGATAAACGTAATGATAACTACGCTCAAAGTGATACGGTTTCATTTGGTTGTTGAAATTGATGTCTGCTTGCTTCCCATTGTTTCCATCATTACCGGTTGATGCACTTCCGGATGCTACTGCATTTCCCAACGTATTTCCAGTTCCAGTCGCTGTCACATCCTGTTCTCTAGGTGCAGTAAGCGCAATGTTCACTGCCGATCTATTGGATTGGGCGCCTTGCAATTCTTCCACGAGCGTAGGTGACAATACGGTTTCCACATTTTTCGTGACTTTAGCCAACAGTTCAGGATCTGCGTACAAAGAAAAATATTTTTCAAAGATTTTAATAGGAAGCTTTTATCTTGAAAATATAAAAACCGGTCGATATATTTTGCGTTACTCACTGACTGGTGGTTTTCCAGTTGACGCAACGTTCCCGAGGCATACCCACACGATACAACACACGAAAATCTGTAATTTCATGCACCCTATATAACGTGTAAATAAGGAATTACGCAATTGTCAGCGGTATAACAAAAATTAAAAAAAAATAAATTGGTCGTATAACGAACTACTGGCATAGCGTGACTGGACGGTTTTCTTGCAATTCCGTCCCATGCATTTTATTAGATATGACATAACAACCGCGGCGAATTCGTGTACACTGACATTAGATAGATATGTACGTGTACGTGAAAAATCTCGAGATCATTGCACCTTGTCGCGCGGCAGGATACGATCACATCTTTTTAATTATATATCGGCACTGCACAAAGAAACAAGGAAATAAACTGCACAGGATAGATGCAAAAAGTATTGAGTCTCGATATACTACCGATATACGTCATTACGCTTCCGCATAATATTAAGTAAATACGTTATACTTGTATTATTACCAGAAAACAAAAAATGCACAATTTCCAAGAAAAAGGGATTCGCGACACTCTTTTCGTCTGAGATAAATTATAGTTTAATGCACTGTTCATAGCGCGATTTGATTTTCAATCTTTCTCCTTCTTTTTGCACTTGCTAATGGAGGTATCTGACCAAGGAATAATCCGCCGCGATTTTCCGTACAGTTAATTGGCTATTTATGTATGATAAAGAATGACACTATAAATGCGTTTTACTCACGTGCAGTGCGTGATGCATCGTGCATAGAACTCACGAAGACTAAAGGGCTTGCTCCCTCCTCTACGTCATATATACTCTCTCCCATTACACGAAATTTTATATGGTCTATTTATCTCTTGGAAGTTGATGTTGAAAAAGCCTACGCGTGCCAATGACGCTGTCTTGTACCTCGTTACGGGATTTACGGTTAATTGCACTGTCGCGGCAGGAATTGCGCGTTAAATGTTGCATCGTTCGTCGAGATGCAAGAGTAGACACGGGTTGTTGGCTTTGCTATCGAATTATTAGGTCAATTGATTGTGTGGGTTTAACGTTTATTAAAATTATACCTATATCGAGATAATACTTATTTTATTCATCTGTTAGCACACCTGTCGATAAACTGTCTTAAAGAGGATTTGAGAACGTCTTTGTACTAAATGACGAAGTCTCTTTAAATCTCGAAGTCTTCTTTAAAAAGTCCTTTCGATATTTGTGCTAATTGGGTCGTTTTTTCAAGACTGTGTATAGTGAAGCATTAAAGTAGCTTGTGTTCAATGCAACTGTAGTAAATAAATTTAAAACAAGGCACGAAGAAAATGCTCAACGTATCAAGTGCAAGAATCGAATATCTTTTTTTTTATTATTTTATATCTTTTCAAATAAATATCGGACCTTGTTTAGAATATCTTAAATGATATCTGCACATACTATGATAATACGCTGGATGTGTATTTGTAACTGTGTTCTTCGACTCTAATTCTCGAGCAACCATGACTGACTGTGCATTGAATTCGAATTGAGATGAACTATAACCCCATGTATTAAAAATTGCATGATTTCATTTTAAAAAGTGAATGCGATTTTTCTATCTCAAAATAATGAAACTTGAAAACAATATTTTTTATATCATTGCATAAATATACGACTTTTTGCATGCCTTCGAAAAGAAAAAATATATTTTAAATACAAAGGTTTGATCGCCTACTCTATATACATTGAGACTATTTTTATTCTCAAATATTTGCCAACAATACTTTACGCATAACATTCCCATTTCTATAGTTAGTTATTTCGATGAAAATTAGATTCATATTACTTGTTATTGTTATTAGCATTGACTTAGCGCTCCGGCGGTCTCATCTTATCAATTATTCCAATAGCTTCTATTACTGCACCTTTTGCACCATCACAGGTTATTAACATATTCCATAATTAATTGATACAAGTTGCCTGGAATTCACATTTCGTTTGCACAGTAATTTAAAACAAAAAAATTAATACCCGTACGTTAAATTTTTGTTAAAATTTTCAATAACGTATTTGCATGAATATATCGTAAATAATTTTTTGTTTTTAATTCTAGACGATATTCCGTAAAAGAATCTTATGTTAAAATGTCTTAAGAGCAAAATTGTATGGTTAGTAATTGCTAAGTGACACTTTCAATAGCGAAATACCTAGAATCTATAAATGTCATTACCGATATAATTTATAAAATACTGAAGGCAATGAAATATGTATCAAAATTATTATACATTAAATTAGACATTTTGATTCTATTTGTTTTCGAATAAAATATTTGTATTTAATTTTACACATACGTCTTTTTGAAAATTCGAAGCCCAATTCTTTTTTACATTGACCCTTTAAACTATTTCATTCAATTATAAGTGACTTACCATTTGATACAGCTACGACCAATTACCTATATAATTGATTAATTTCATTATAAAGTGTCTACCAAACTCCTCAACAGATAACACATAGATTCGTAAAGTAAAACTCAATGTCTTCGTTCTCTCAATCTTATCGTAAAGAAGCATAACGATATATCCCACGATTTTCCTATGTTACGTAGAAAAATATAATCCCGCGCTAGATTCCCCAAGGATGATTAACCGATTTTAAATATGTCGCTTGTCAACGTCGTGCATGAGTAATGCGTGACTATCTCAATTGAGCGACCTTCATGCTTCCGCTGGCACAGGAACTTTGCCTAGAAACGAAGTAACGTAGTCACGTAGAATAAAAAGAAGAAAATAACAGAATTCCGAAACCGCGTCAGAAAGTAACAATTCAATAAGAAGAGGAAAACAAAGAAACAATGATACTAAGATTCAATAAAAGATACAAAGGTAGTGTATTATATAGATTTTTCTTGTATATACATTTTTTAAAATATATTTTATATACTAAGATATTTTGGTCAAATAAATAAGTCGTTTTATGACGTCATCTATAAATGTCTAATACCCGATCTCACTGATGGAACCGATTACTCCTGGTGCTATTACACTTGGATGATTGTAAATCTGCACTGGACCGCGTCCTCTGGCGACCAATCCAGCTGCTCTTACATTTGGAGTAACTACAATTTTTTGAGCATTTGGTACGATTACTCTAGACTGATAAGTAACTGGTTGCCCCGCAGCGTTTCTTGTGAATTTGGCGAGCATACCGGTTACGCTACCATAGGGAATTCCGCCTGAAAATGATAACAATTAAAAGTGTCATAGATGCTTTAATTACACTATATCCTATAGTAACACTATATTACAGTAATATAATCATGCGAAGTGTCATCGAATCTGATAAGTATAGGTACGCATAGGAAAGTGAAACCGTTGACTGAAGAGATAAATAGACTGGACATCTCACGAGGTATAGTGTCACACGATCCTGGGTGTCCTACAAATGGACTTTACCTATTGAAATGCTATATATAGATATATTCTATATATCAGAATCGCGAGGCACAGAATACACGGACATGTCTAACCTATTTATATTCAAAGGTGAAAGGAAGCATATACATTATATCATACGTGGACATGTGCCGAACTCTATTGGTGATTTTCAACAGGTTCTTAACCAAATAATATATCCGAAAGAGAACTCTGCAGATCACTATTTAATTTTATTAATCATTATTATTGTTCTATATACTCTGTGAGACTTTGATATGCGATTGATTATTTTATTTGTTATATGTGAAAAAGTGTTATGTGCTTTTTATACGTACCATATGCGAGACCATTCGTCATCTCTACTATGCCGGCACTGTCTGGGGTGGCTGATATCAATTTTACTAGAGTGGCGATGCCAACTAGGGCGAAAATCTACAAAATTAAAATATATATAAGTTTTCGTAATTAAAATACAATAATGATACAATATAATAGTAATACAGTAACCACGAATAACTAATGAGTATTTGATCGATGCAATTAAAACAATTAATTTTATAATTTCCTTTCTGGTATAACGTCATACCTCAAATGAATTTCAAAATATTCAAAATCAATGGTTCAATGTGCTTGCAAGGTAAATCAATCTTTAAGAGTTAGTGACAAGGAGTATCGATTGATTGTCAATAAAAGCTTTTACCTTTGCTGAGATCATATTGCCACTTGCGCTTATGCCGCACTACTAGAACAAGCAGTAAAACCAGCACGTACTGCAAATGATCGAATTATATAGACAGTGTGGTGTTACCATTAGCCAATCAAAAGATAGTATTTCTACGTGGAGAGCAAACGTTATTTATACCTGTTTGGATTTTATCTTTATATACTAGTCATATACCAGTACAGTCCTACACATATTAACCTTGGAATACGTATAGCACCTCTCACGACTTCTCTCTTTGTATCTAATTGTAAGACTGTCAACTATATACAATAACATCAAGGTTCCCTTCTGTTCCTTCGACATAAGTTTCTCTTTGTCCTTTTTCTATTCTGAGAATTGACTGAAAATTCGTTAATAGGATCATAACACCACCGGAATATGATTCTTATAAATATAGTTAATAGAAGGTAAGAACGGCTAATGGAGCCGTTTTTATGCGAATAAAATAATCAAACGATTTTATATATCATTAAATTGTTAATTCATAGATCTATTGAACCGTCGACCTAGGCATTTTAAAAGACGATACGACCAATTCAATAGTCGTCGTCTTGTGCGGTACCTTGATGGGTATTAAAAGGCCCTTCCTTACCTATTGCACAAGGCTTAATCGATGGAACAATCAATAAATTATAATCGGTAGATTATTATGGAATTTTATTAAAATTATTTTTATTGATAGTGTAAAAATATATTCGAAAGAATCTGACGAAGGTTTTTAAAATTGCGGAAGTTCTGTATGAGGAAATTGTGTATCTATGCTAGCTGTGTTTAGGTATTAGACAAAAAAAAATGGTAGATAGGCAGATACATGTATTCTTCTCTATTAAAATTTAGTTCAAGGATATCAAGGTCGGAACATTGATTCTATACGAACTAGATACTAGTTCAAGGTAAATATTTCACGACATTTCGATTATTATTGTTCAATCATTAATTTGATTGTTTTTTTACAACTATTTATTTTCTATAATCCTTTTTCTGTGAGTCAGGTCACGAAATTCGTGTCTCCTGCAATAATTTATGTATTGTTAATTACACAATAGGAAATTGCAATAGAGCCCACCGTGTCCACTGCACTGTACATTTCACAAGGTAAGTTCTGATTTAGTTCGAAATAGATATTAAAGGAGAGTTTACGTGAAAAAAGGAATGAAAAAAAATCTAAAGACCTGTCGCTAACTGACTGCAAATCCTTAATCGAGCGTAACGATTACGAATCCTTGTGGAGTAACGAGATTTCTACGAGTGATCTATAGATCATTTGTCGTAGTACAAAGAGAGAGAATACAGTAACATCGATCGATAGAAAGTGATAAACAAGTTTTTGATCATATTTGTTCGTCAATAATGGAATTACTTGATTTTTTGTTTGCATGAAAAACATAATTCTAAATATTTTCTTCTGTGCATTGATGAATTAAAAAATTGCATGACAATGACAATGAAACGATCTACTATGACGACGATTCATGCCAGCCAAGTATCGTGATCTTTTCAAGATCATGAAGCGCGATTATTTTTTTTTCTTCTTCCTCAGTTCATTATAACTATTCGTCCAAAACGTAACGTTCGCGATAATAAAAAAAGACGATTGTCACGAAGTCATCGCTTTCCCCTGGTGTAAAATAAAATAATAGTCGTAACGACTGAATTAGACGCCCCGCAATCATACACCGTGAAAATGTTTTCTCATCCCATAGAAAAATTTCTCCTGGTTGCACTTTCATCTGTCCAATTTATCCTGTACAGTTTTGCGTTAATCATTTATCATTGGCTTGGCTTTAATTCATTGTGGAAGATTAGACTTGGCTATGATCCTTCGGTAAGAAAAAGAAAAAAAATTGTATTCCGATTAATCGTTGTGCAACAGAGCAGCAATTAAATTATAATTGTGATACCCTCTGTATTAAGTAAATTAGTACGTAACTATATAGTTCATTGCAATTGAATGGAATAAGTACGGTACTTGAGAATATACAAATTTAATAGGATACATTTAACATAACTTTTATTTAATGGTAACAAATGAGAAACAAAATAACAATGAATAAAACTAAATTAATATCAACATATGTACTACGGAATTATATACAGCGTTATAAATATAAGGGATAATAAGGGGTGGGCTTGTCGAATAAGAGAAATCTTTAATTTCTTGTCAAACCGTTTTATATATATATATATATCTCGCTCGTATTGATCGTGACGAATGTTTCGTGGGAAAGAGAAAGAGAAGTGCGGGAAAA
>JARPRG010000598.1:823615-854149 GCA_031001745.1 Hartigia nigra | reverse complement strand
TCTCTCCTTAAATCCTCCTCTAATTTTTCTATTCCATTTTCAGTCACGAATTTAGGATCGATCTCTTTCTTTTGCCAATCCTTAAGGATTTTCTTGACACCCTTAGTATGTTTCCCGTTATTTAATCTATTGTTATCTCTACTCTCCTGAAGATGATCGCTATAATCGTCAGTGTAATCGTCATTTGATTCTTTGTTTTTTCGATTTCTAGATTTTTTCTTTTTACTCCTTTGACTTCCGGTTTCGGTTCTGGTATCCAATTCGTTGTCAAGCTTTTTCGCATAGCCTTCATGAAAATCGGCATCGCGCACGTGTCCAGCGTGATCGTAAGCCGAATCCTCGTAACCCTCCTCCGTGTAAACAGTGTTCACTTTTGAATTGGTAACAACAGCACGTAATCTTAACGCATTTTGTTTCTCGTCCTCCGTGGCTGCAGCTTTTATGGCTTCCTCTTGCGGCAATCTTTTCACCGTATGCGTTCCGCGCACCTGAGCATATAATTTAGTCGGTACAAAATCCAAGGGAATGTTTTTCTCTGGTGGTGGTTTCGCCCACTCGCCGGGACTCGTATATTTTGGCCTTGTCGGAACTTCTTTGAGAATTTCATACTCAGCCTCTGGTATCACGTGATCCGGTGGACCTTCTGGATCTTCGTTGACGTCTTCATGATTTGGAGAATTTTCTACAGCAAATTCCGTAGATCCTCCATACGGATCGGTATACACGTTAACTCCCATGGACGCCGATCCCTTTATCGGATTTTCGTAATTTCGTATTTTAGTCGCTGTACCGGATGCTGGGTCATTACTGCTGTTTACTGTGTCATCGAAAGTGTACACAGAATCTTGTAACAATACAACGATTAACAATGATTGGAGTAATCCGTTTCGTGACATTTTTTTACACTGATCACTAAATCATTACTGTAATGAAATATTGAATACACCTTGAGTCACTGACAGTATGATTATAGATATATTTTTTCTCTCTTTAAAAATTCACTCTGTTATCTTGACTGACCTGGAAATCTTCACATATTCGAACAATTAATTATTTCTATTAACTTCTCTTTAACGACTATCAAAATGCTTTCACTAAATTAAAGGCAAACCGATTGCATTCCGTCATTATGACACTTTTAAACGATCGACTGCAACAGACTGACTCGCGCCGCGATTTGTCTACTCTTATTTATATTTCATCGTGGCTCGAAAGGTGGAGGCAGGTGGAAAAGTAAAAAACATGACACTTAGGTAAAATACTATCTCGAGCGTTATTGCGTCCCAATCTAGTACCAACCAATAGGAATGGTCAGTAGTCCCCCCACTGTTCTTATAGCGATATCATGCCTTGTATATACAATACATGTTAATGGTTTGCCACACGATGGAAAATTTATTCTACTAAATTTATTATCTTGCGCAGTTATTCATATCGATGGGTATATGTTTATTTTCCAATTTACTACAGTTTCTGCTATTTTTATCAAGGAAATTATCTGAATTATTATTATTCCTGAGAACATCCGATTCGACTCGTTTCGTTTTGTCGAGCGTTCCGTAATGGCGAGCTAACTGTTCGCGGTGGAAGAAAGTCGAGCAGCGTGTACGATACGCTTGGCAGGTTTCAATACGGAAAGATCAGTTAGATTGACTGTCGTCTACGACGGAATGATCATTTTCAATAATTGTGCGAAATCATAGTAATATTTTTTATGGTCGATTAAATTGACGGAAATGCTTATTCATTTAATTTTGTGAATTATATAGATTAATAATACGCTCTGTCATCTAATTAAGAATCCGATGAAATAAGATTGGAAGGATGATATTCTTTTTCGGGAAAAAGATTGTTTTGCACGTTTACGAAAAGGCATTAAAGCCTTTTATTCATGACTAATTAAATAGATACACTTTTGAAAATTATATAAATAATAGATCATTTCCTCGTAATTAATATTTTAGGAGATAATGAAGCATTTTTTATAAATAGAAATGACAAGTGATTGTAACGTTTATGAAATTAATGAACGAATTGCATTTGCCCGTTTCAATGTTTTTATCGCTGCCAATTTTAATTATTTGGTTACTATTGTCGAATAGACCTTAAGGTCCGATTTCAGGTACTTTGAAAAATATCAATATGCTTTTTATCATCAAGGAGATATCATGGGTTTCCAGGAATCGGAATTCGACTGAATGGGTGCTGGTTGCGTTGCCAATTGCGGTTGGGGCGACTGAAGCATCGACGCTTCAGGTTTGAAGAAATCAATTATCGGATGATAATTGTAATTAACTCTCCTTTGAGGTTCTTGATATTCGTCGTCATCTGTGTCACTGTGCAGTATCGTAGGTGCATTAACTTCTTCATCAAATTGTTGACTAAATCTGTCGAAGCTTTAAAAGATTTACAAAGTTCAATTAAGAAAACAAAAAATCGAATATTTTTCACATTCTAATATTTTTCAACGATATTTAAGACGCACCTGTTACCGTTTGTAGAATTTCTGCGTACTAAATAATCCAAATGTGATCCAGATTCTCGTCTAAAAGGTCTACTTGGTCGGGGTCTAGTAACCTTAAGCAAGGGTCCCATATATCCTGGCGCTCTAGTATTAGGAGCATGCTGTTGAGGAAGGTTGTCAAAAGGTCGTGAAGGTACAGGAGGTTGTTTTTTCGGTCTGACTCGTCCTGGATTTCCAAAACCGGGCCGACTCGTGACAGACAAATCGAGTAGCGGGTTTTTGTTGTCTTGATAGCTCGGTAAGTCGGTCAAATCATTCAAATAAGATGACGATGGTGGTCCGTCATTAAGTATGCCCGAATTGGTATCATAACTCGATGGCGTGTTATGTTTGTTTATAAAGTTCGAGGTTTTACCAAAATCAACGAATTCATCATTTTGCTCCTCCGTGGCGAATTCTGCACCCGGAAATGACTCTTTCGATTTAGCTGGAGGATTTTTCTGATGTGGCGGGAAGATTTCAGAGTATCCGTGAACGTGACAACTGCAGCACGTGGGTACCTTGAATATATCCATATGCAATCCCAAGGTAGTGTCCCAAGTCAGGAGTCTGTGATAGTTATAAACCTGCACGCAGGATGAGCGGTAATTTTCCGAGATGAAGGAACAGCTTCTGTGGGGATTTCTGCAAAATTGGAAAATTTCACAGCGGTTTTTTTTTCGTATCAACGGACAATGCCACAAGTTCCTTACTCGTTCGTGCAAGGAAGAAGAGTCTTATGCAATTGAATCTCGTCCAATTCGATTTCACATAGACCACCAGGTCATGCGTGATGATCCGTGAATTTCATAAAAAAATATTTCTCTAAGATATTTGAAGTTTTCTTTACAATTTTTATCTACGTAACAGAGAAACATTCATTGAGGAAAAGACGGTCTAACGGCGTATGACAGATGCTCAATGGGATGCCAACAGTATACGTTTTTCTTTGTAATCGTTGGCTTTTTTTTATTGTAATGCCAATCAAAGCTACGTTAAGAAATGCTTCGTAAGTGACAGCGAGCAGCTAAGGTATATCGGCCAGGAAAACACTGGAAGGAATGACTTTTCATTTCGGCACATGCCACGCGCCTGTTTTTTTGTCTTGATTATTTACGCTTACTATTAGCGCCGAACAGAAAGGATTGTAAGTTTTTTTCTCTCTCTCTCTTTC
This sequence comes from Hartigia nigra, assembly GCA_031001745.1. NCBI lineage: Eukaryota > Metazoa > Arthropoda > Insecta > Hymenoptera > Cephidae > Hartigia > Hartigia nigra. The sequence continues at coordinate 850,472 of JARPRG010000598.1, read as the reverse complement.
TTGTTCTACATACAGTCCACTTTCCCTATAATCGCACTTCGTATAGTTTCGTTTCCTCAAAGCCGTTTTGTCAAAGGATATAAACGTTGTCTCATTGATTTCCATTAATTCATCACATATTACCTTTGGCAAAAAAGGATTGGCAATCGGAAATTTTGCTATGGGAAATTCTCGTACCGAAAGGGAAAGGTTTTCCCTACTCTTTTATGCCTCTAAGCGCCCGTGTACTCAAGCTCTGTCGAATGCTCGGCCTATTACAGTTGAATAGGGGCTCTACATAATATCACTCTTTTTCTCTCTCTCTCTCTCTCTCTCTCTCTCTCAAGTTACAATTTTCCCTCCCTAGTGTTCACCACCGTAAGTATTCATCTTCCCCTTAATTCGAAGGGAAGTAGTTCCCCACTTTTGCCAACAGGCAAATGTGAGTGGGGGGACACGCAATTGTGCTTGCGTATGCGCATGACTTTTTATACTAACTCTTCTGGCCCTTTCACATATTATGTATACTTATATATTATCATTCTATATAACTGTCATGGAAGCCGCGCGTTAATAAACATTCTAAGTTATTACATTAGTGAATAGTCTAACATTTTTAGTGATAAAAATGTCATGTAATAATAGTAGTAATAGCAAGAGAAAAAACCTACGTCGGTGCCATTGAGTGTTAAATTGAATGCATTGAAAGAATTAAAAAATGGAATATCAGTGAATGCAATTGCGACTAACCTCAATGTGACAGTTAAAACAGTAATAACCTGGCAAAAAAATGAAGAAATTAATGGCTTGGCGTGGTGAAGACGATGGTGAAGTACAAAAAAATACAAATGCGTAAAATCAACAACGAACTAATTGAGAAAGCGACTTGGATGTTGTTCAAGGAGAAACACGCTGCTGGAGTTCCAGTGCAAGGGACACATTTGCAATTGCAAGCTAAGTTTTTCCATTCAAAATTGAGTAAAAAAGACAAGTTCAGACCATTAGGAATTTATGGAATTCAGTAAGTTAGATATTAGTTGACATTAATATTTTTCTATAAATTTTAAGTTAAAATGAATCTTATTGATATATATGTTTCAGCTATGGCCAAATGAGGATTGTTCTGAAGTATTAAATGACTATTACCCAATTTTATCATCGAACTACAGTTTCATCTATTGTGTGAGGCAACGAAACAAGTCGATCAATATAAAGATGTTCAGCTAAGTAAGTAAGTAATGTGAACACATGGTTCAAATTATCGATATCACTTCATCCTGAAGACTGTCTCAATGACAAAGAAATTGTCGAAATAATTAAAGCAGACAAAAATGCAAAAAAAGAAAATTTAGATGAAAATAAGAAGAATGAAAATTTAATTAATGAAGATATACAGACTACCACTGCTGTAGGTGCAGGACAAAACAATAAGATTTCAATTTCTGATGCTCAAAATGCCGTTGACACGCTTATTGCATTTTATGACAAGAATATATTTCTTTCAAAACAGAATTTTATTGCTCTGTACAGTGTAAAAGAAGCGCTCAAAAATAATGAACCAAAATTGACAAAAAAAAAACCTTGTAAGAAAGACAGAATAACTCGAATTTTATATTTATATTTGTATATATATATTACTGCTGTATAATTATTATAAATATGTAAGTTCAAGCACGTAAACACAACAAACATTTAAGATAAAAATGAGTCAAAATATTAAAGAAATTTAATATTATAGAGGTATATTTGGAGTCGTTGAATATTTAAAATTATTTTGTGTTTTGTTATATTATTTAATATAAAATATATGAATACTATTTATATGCCGCAAAAAATGCATACAAAATTTGTAAAATGAAGAATCATATAATTTTGTATGATTATGAAATCATATTTTATATATTGAAATAATTAGAAGTATTGAATGCTTTGAACCATTTTTCTCATCTCTCGCTTCTAAATAAGAAAAATCTAAAAAATATTTTTTTTTTTTTGTGTATAGATATATTCTATTTTAAATTATTTTTGAGCGATTTGAATGCTTCATGTGCACTTCCCCCTCTGCTATTTTGGAAGCTAGACAATTGTTTCTCCTTCTTTTAAACTCTGCCTCCCGCGAAAGAGTAGGGGTCCTTTCTTAGTCAACAATTCTCGTAACTTGAAGTAGCGAGTCGAGAACTTAGAGTAGAAGTATTGTACACAGAGAGTCGACTGTAGCTACAGTTATAAGCCGTTGAATAGATAAATAGAGCAAAGTTTTATTTTCTAACGAACCAACGTTATAGGCAAATCGCATGCGTCCTCGTAGAATGGTAAGAAAAGTGAATGCTTATTTTTCTCACCTCTTTTGTTCTTACTCTACACATAAACAATTTGCTATAGAAATTTCGTTGAAATTTCACTGTCTATCGATATTTTGGTGTGCTTCTCACGTCGGTAAATATACTTCGAATATAGATTCATAATAGAGAAAGTAATTTCGTAACGGAGAAGAGTACCGAAAGGAAAATCGAGATGACATTATTTAACACGGCCCCGTCACACTCGTCAAAAGCACGTTCGAACAGAACTTTTTAACAGTAACTTAATATAAATTGTTGTGGCCAAATGACACCATTAGTTGACGGTTTGCGCGTTCAATGAGTGTAATGGACCCTTCACTTGAAAAAATGTATATATAATTTTTGTTCTTACGAGCATTTCTCAAGTCGTAAGGTCTGTGTATGTTCCCCTGTATTGATGATGTATTTCCAGACACCGGAAGCAGCTCTAGCCAATTGCGGACGTGCGTATCTGACTTGAGAAGGACAGGTGAATCCTTCCTCGACATTGTCAAAAGGTGAATGATCGACTCTTCTGTAAATATATAAATCAAAAGTCAATCTTAAAAATTGCGACAGAGTTGCCGCTCTTTCGCGATGATCTCCCGTTCCGCAACGAATTTGTATTTGTCAATAATTAGTCGCGTAATTTCGTGAAAATTTTCGGGCGCTTTTGTTCTCGATCGATCGGAAACGTTATCGACTAAAAAGGAGTAAGTAATGACTGTTAAACGATGATTGCATCAGTGACATTTTTTTCGAAAGCCTCTGCCATATAATCGAATAAGATATAGGAGCATTCAAACCGTCGAGATGATTCTGAAATGTAGACGAAATGAAATAGCGTGCGATGCTTTTGTGCCACTGCGTTCGAGCGTGAATATTACTTTAAGATACATAAAAGTATCGCGTCACTGACGTGCCGTTGTAAATTTCTACAGTGGCGTAGAAAGTGTCATTAGTCTATTTATTAATTTCTATTACGCTCGCAACGACATAATAGGCCGTTATTGCTTATTCGAAGGCTATTCGATGACAAACCATTGTATATATGTATATACTTATACCTATAGAATTGCGTTCCAATTTCCCATTGTCGGTAGCACTTTTGTCAATCGTTTTTTTTACATATTATGCAAAACTCTTACGTCACGGTATACTAGAGTTATTTGGTTACCTTTTTATCTCGTTACTCTCAAATCTGTTGTTGTCATATCTTGTGCGCAATGGCAGAGCTTCCGGTAAATCGGTCTCGAAGCCACCGCTATCCTGGACTTTGTAATCGGTCAATAGTGCCGCTACCATTTCTTTGTTGCTTCTAATGCTTCTCGTAATTGCGTCACTGCAAACGAAGGACAAATAAATGATTTCACTTAATACTTTGCATTCGCTGCGATTACATACTGTGGATAATCAATGGCTTCCAGGCAGACAGTGTTGGTGAAGAATGTACATTCCTTTTCGGTTGGTCCTCTTTTAGTATCGGGCGGTCTTCTGGATGATGACGATGGTCTTTGATTAGTGGCGGATGGTCGAGAACCTTCTGACGGAAAATGAGCATCATTTTTTGGTCGTATTGCTACTTTTTATAATCGTTTTATAACTTTAAGTAGGAAATTATCTGGAACCACGTGCACTCGTGCCTCACGGAAGATATTGCACTCTGTTGATTTAATTGTCAACTTTTACCTGGATGGACATTTCTTCGGTTTAATGAAGATGGACGACGGGGTGGCGGTCTGTAATACGGTCGTCTTCTACTTCCTGGTCGGTTGTAACGTAATTCTTGCGCCTGGATGAGTAAACAACGATTATGCATGAGCAGATAAGAAATGTAATACATATTTATTATAATAAATAATAAAGACTTTAGGAATTTTGCAAAAGTAGGTGTATAGAAAGAGTGAACAGTAAACTAAAAGCAATAAGTCTCCCTCTTTTTTCTTCCTTTTTATATCAAAGATGTCGATCTGTGCTATTGTATTGTAAGAGAATATATATTTATATAATTGATTATATTTATTTATGAAATTTCGAAAAATGTAAGTGCAACGTTTAAAGTCAACAATTGAATGACTTCATCGATAATAATATATTTACCGATCAATGATACGAACATATGTACTAAAAGATGTGCTGCCATCTGTATTTCGATCTCAAAAACTAATGGACGCTTTGTAAGGATTTGAACCAAAAAAAAGAAAACCTGCTGTGAACAATATAGTGACGACATCTTGCGTAAAGTTAGCTGCTTACAATTCTTTTTGATATGTCGGTATAAGCAGCTTGTCAAGTTACCTACTTAATTGTCCTACTAATTTTACCGCCATCTATCGTGTTTCCCATTCATTATGTACCTCCCAGAAACAAACTCGTATTTAAAAGTTGTTATATTTTCAAGTAGTCCACCGAGTATACTGTACAACCAAGTATTCCCGTTAAGTGGCATTGGCACGCAATCGTATATATACAGCGCATCTGTCCAACATTACTACAAAATCGACGAATAAAATTAGTACAAAGCATGGAACATTGCAAGAAGTTGTTTCTAGCATAAAATGATTCAACGATATTAATATTTTTGAATTTGCTGACTCATGATCTTGAAGTGTTACTACTTATCGATCCATATATTTTTTTATTAATTTAAGGTAATGAAAAATACTCTAGCCAGGGCAGAGTATGATGATTTTGATATTGCTGGACACGTGCGTATGTCAGTTTGCCTGGTGGTAGGCGCATCCATAATCTATCTACGACTAGTGTTTTCTTTGACAGATCGAAAGCTATGATATCTGTAGCAAACTATACGTGGCTTTACATACCATTTATGTTAAAAAAACATCTCAATGATTTTATACAGATCCATCTGTGACCTGATAAGGATTACCTACATTGTTTTCGATCTGCCAAAGGCGCATTTTTTAATCATAAACCGACTATTTATCCGTCTATAAAATATTGAAAACGTTCAAGTCATAAGCGTCAAACGTGCACTTATAAAATGTATGCATTAATATTATATCGTGAGAATATGCTTATTAAATTTCTTTACAATTTTATACAGCCATGAACGTGATAACTGTAATTTCTATGGATAATTCGTACATTTTGCTTTTGACCAGTATATAACGCGCAGGCTAAAATCGAAAATCATGAACGAAAGGCAAGTTTAAATTTGTCTATTCTTCCTAATTTATTTAACTACGAAAATATTGTTTTGAACGTCGTCAATGCACGTCGTATAAAAAGAATCGTGCGATGAAATGAGTATGAATTTAGGTTACATTGTGATTCGTGATCTTTGCATGCATCACGAAGATGCATGCAAACCGCGTCGAGAAAAATGCATAAAAATGAAAACTTTCTACCTATCCAAAAGGAAATAACGGTCTTAAGACGCACGAGACGTTTGAATAAATTGCAATGATTATAGCAAAAAGAAAGGAAGCAAAAAGTTTATAACGTAGGAAAAAATACCTCGGGCAATTCTTCAGGTGTGTCTTCGGTTAATATCTTTGCAATGTCTACACTAATGGGCAGCATTAGGTCCCTCGTAGCGTTGTCACGATTTTCCTTTGAAAACATCGATTGTATCTCCTCGAGTGGCGCTGGCGACGCTGTCTCATTTTTTGAAATTCTTGATGATATCAAAGTGGCCATCACGAGTTTTTGCGGCGGCGACATTCTTCGCATGATTGGCACCACTTGGCCAATTTGTTCGCGCTTTTCCGGCCACTTTAGTGCCTATTTTATTAGGATCGATCGATGACAGATCAATATAGATATATAACGTTAACGAATCATTTAATTATTTCACTTTTACTTACGCTCGTGATGATTTTTTGAATTTCTTCGGTTTTATTACGTATACTGTCGTCCTCCAATTTGAGGGACGTTGAAATCTTCTTGTCGCTGTTTTCATGGTCGTCTTCATCGTACTCTATATCATCCAAATTTTCCTGAGCGCCGACGTAAGTCCACAGTGCCAGCTAGAAGTGAAGTTCTCGAAGCGGTTAGTAAAAAAGACCGCATAAAATTGTTTCGTTTTGGGACGATCAGACTGGAATATTCTTAAAGGCGGTTTACGGTTGTTTTATGCGAGTGATTATATACGAGCTAAAAGGAGTTTTAGTATTCATGTATATAAAATCTAGTATGGCGACTATATATGTGTATGTATATGTTTTTTCATTGGGCCTAAGATGTCTATATACTATTTACATATGTATCAAAAGGAAATCTTGGACTCTATATTCAGATTTCTATGGCAGTGATAGATATTTGCGATACCTGTCGGCCTACTAACCGACATATAAATTTCACTTAAACACGAATTCGTGACGATTAAGTTTTGAGAATTTTCAAACGTTAATCTATAAGTTTTAAGTGAATATAACTGAAGTACTAAAAAAAAGTAGACTTTCCACCGAATTAAATTTACATTAACAAAATATAATAAATTGTTAACTCTTTAATTTATTGAGTCTTACGAACCTCGGCGAATTATAATATGCCTAGTAAGATGCAATATAAATACTTACGAAAATAATAAAAAACCACTTATACGGTATCCTCATTTTGCACAAATCACAATATTCATAAATCTCTTAAGAGAGACAAATAATGACTAAAATTAAATTAAAAATATTCATAAATCGCGGGGAACAAGAATAAAAAAATATCAAAATTGAAAAAAAACAAATAGAAATAAAAAAATTAACTAACACAAAGTTTCAGAAAAAATTCACTCTCGCAATAACACAGGGGCGTATTAAATAAATAAATGCACAATATATAAAGAAGTCACGAAACTAAAGTGTCGCACGAGGAAGCGCACGATCCACCAGATGATGTTCCTGTACCCGTAGCGGAGTACCAGGCTTCTCTTATTAGTTTACTACAGGTGCGTTGGGTAGGTTGGTGTTTTTGTAGGTCAAAAATCTTTCACCACACTCATCTGCCCCACCTATGATCGCGGAGTAAGAAGAAAAGTATGTACAGGGATACCTGCGCGCCTGCGCGTGCACTCTATATACATTTTATGTACAATCAGAAGAGAAGAATATAGGAACGAAGAGAGACGCAGAAGAGAGTACAGAACTGCAGAGGCACCTAGAAGAAATCGAGGGAGAGAGAATGATTTAGAGGAGAAAAAAAAAGAAACGAGGAAGGAGTCTGGAGAAATGCAGCGTTCATTCCAGATTCTCTCTCAGTCATTTAAGCGAGATGGAGAGATCATAAAGATCGGGCACACCGTGTATAACGGAGAGATGAAGATAGGAAGCGAATGTAGATAAAGGAAGGTAGTCGTGTTCTCTCGTAGCCATGACCGAGAAACCGGGCGTTGTTACTAACGATAAGCAGACTCCACGAATGCCAAGGAAGTCGGCGACCATTATACGATGATCATGATGATGACGAGGACAAAGATTCTGTTTAGAATAAAGTTTGACGATTACGAATCTGCATTTATTATTATGAGACGAAAATTCTATTGTTTTCTTGGTCGTCTTACTTTTGTGTATTGTTGTTAAAAAAATTGCAGGCCAGTATATATATATATATATATATACACACACATAGTTTATATATGGCATTGAACTACTTTACTCTCCCTTTTGTGTTTCGTGGAAAACTAGAAAATTTATAAGGTACTGCATTCCGTCGTCATTCTGGAATTGCCTTACTTAATGTACGTATCTTGCTTATCTTGCCGTACTGCTTCTTTCGTACTCGTTTGAAATTGAAAAATCCTAAGGGACAAGCACGTACCTGCCAGCAGGTTAGTTCGCGGGACGTATATTAGACTTTTCTTATTTTCGCTTCGTACCAACTCTGTAAAAAAAACTGGCCCGAGTCTAGTTCACGTTAGTCCCTTCCACGAAGTATAATATCGTTGAACGATCTTTGCACGCATTCATTGCCAAGGTTGCCAACGTAAGAAATCTAGATGACCCTGGACTTCCAATTACTCGAGTCATCCTCGTCCTCATCAAGCAAGTACCTATCGTTGGCACCTTAGCATAATTGCCAAAAGGAATGTGCAATCATACGTTAAAGTAAACCTGCCTCACAACAAATTTCTCCAAATATTCTGTCACCGCGTAAAATTAAATAACGAGGTTGAAAAATGTTAACAAAACGATCGCAAAAATGTTCAAAACATTAATATTCCTCCTAACGCTTATCTATACGTGAGAAATACCTATCTTTTCTAATAGGACAGATGTTTGACGTTACAACGCGGAGGGTGAAAGCGGAGAAATGGCGCCACTCTTTTTATTTCTCTGATTCTGTTCGTAAGATCCCTATGGTTCTAGTACAGACATATATCTATATATAGAGACAGTTATATATCTCTATCAGTAGGCATAAACGTATGGTAGAGACAGTGAAATTTTCATATCTTCTATGATTATTATATTTTGTTCGGATGAATGTTTTTACTTGACTTTACGTAGCTGAAATGACAGAGGTTAGAAACTCATTTTTTCTGACTTCGAACTACTGAATAGGATATAGACGGGTGTACGAAATTGATATACAGTTATTTATGTGTATATATATAAATGGATATATACGATATATACTAGGACTATACGCAAGGATAACTGAGCCTTTAAAGGGGAATAAAGCAAGTAGTTATTGCGTTACTTGACAGTTATATGGTTCCTCGCCTTCTGACAATGTTCCATGTTGTACCTAGTACACGTTCCGACTAGCAGGTACAAGTACACGTACAAGCAGAGATACAAGTGGCGAACCAAGAAGGAAGACACGGACAGTGTGTCTTGAGTAGATAAGATCCTGGGATATGTTGATTTTACACTTTCATTGTCAACTTTAATTTAGTCGCGCTGGCTAATCTCATAATTTATAAAACAATGAAATTTCACCGTTGACTTTATTTTGGAGTATCTGCAATTTTAATTCTTCTACATTATTATCTCTGTCGACTGTCACAATGAACGACGATTCAGTGTCAAGTTTTTATTAGTTCATGGCAAAATTGCCCTTTGTTCTTTCAAATTGTATTAATTATTTTGTTCGAGCGTGCCCGGTGTGATTCGACTTTTTGTACGCTTCGGGACACGCTAAGATTGTCTCTTGCATAATGGACCTGACCTATTTTTATCTGCCTGGACAGGAAGTGTAGAATTCAGTGTCAATTGTCTCCAGATGGATATCGAGAAACTCGGTCGATTCTCGCGCGAGGTACAGGCAACCAGCGGTAGTAATATAATATACGTATAGGTCAGTCTGAATGTTTTGAACCTGACATAAACGGCTTGCACCATATTGCGTAATACGTAGCCCAAGTTCAAAACTTTCAGACTGACCTACGTTTGTGTATAGTATATGCACAGTGTCAGTTTAACGGGTTTGTCAGATTTTTACAAGCTGTGCGAAGGTCATCACTTTATTAGAAATGCACCTTAATATCAGTAAAGCCACAAGACTTCATATGACGTCCAGTTAATGAGATGTTATAAAGACGTAGAAAAGTGAATGAAAAGAGATACGATTTGGGCGAAAGTCGTTGGCGTTGTTCTGCTTTTATTTCTCTTAATACACTGTAAGATTTTTTACCTAAGGACACCATTTTTTTGTAGAAACTAATTATTCTCCTGCCCCACTAAAGTTAATGAATTTTACCAGCACTGTGTAAAGCTCATAAATCATTTGCACGTAACATTGAGACTTTCTCGCGAGAGTTATTACAATATATTACTACTTTTGATGACGTTGCTTTTGCAATTGTTCTTTTCTATTTTTTTTTTTAACAAAGAATCCCATTTCCATTTCTCGTGAATATATTTAACGATGAAATTGGCGAGATGGGATACGGAAGAGAGAGAAGAATCATTCGACGAACGGAACATTTAGAAAGTTAAGGAATGATGAGGGGTTCAAATAGGAATTTATTGATGGCAGACAATTGCGTATTTGAAAAGTGTGATGGGGTACCGTTAGTGGCATTATTAAATATTGTACTCTCTCTGTAGACTGTTTACGGGTGTACACCTGCTTCGCTGTTTAGATTTAGAGTCGTGGAGAATAAAGGAATGGTAAAAAATGCCGGTTCATTATCTTTTCTGTGAGGATGAATGCGATATATATATGTATATTGTGAATTGCGACTACTGTCTTGTGCAACTTCCAAGAGAGTAGCCGCTGCACACTTCTTGCGCCATTATTTATTTTCACCATAAAGAACGGCCACCCTGCTGCAAGGAGTTAATATTGTAACATTGCTTATAGGTATTGTACCATGACAATTTTACCACTTTGTTTTAAATGAGTTTTCGCCCTTGAAATGGCTGCTAAGCTTCATTTCTACGTTTTATTGTATATCTATGGCTTCGTGAGGTACAGTACTATTCACAGACTTGGTATACGTCATCGAGTTAGATATATGTTATTGTATTGACATACTTATGAGACTATTATTATTGTGACTATACATTCATTCTGGTAGGTTCATTACCATACGGCGAGTTTCTATTTATTTTCAAAGCGAAAGTATTTCGCTTTGGAATTACAGGTAGATAGATGAACGAAATGGGCTAATTGACAAATTAACGGATCTTGCTAATGGTAGCGTTTGTTACGCTGTCTAGTTAATAGAATGAATTAAATCAAATGTTAACAGTAAAATGGAGAATATAGAGAGACGAAAAAGGAATGCCAATTATTTTTTGGATATAATTAACAACTTATTGATAATTAGTGAGATTGTAATTAAAGTAATTGTGACTATGTGGTTTCTTATGTGGTTTAGCAAAATTGCATTCTAAGCTGTATTCGTTATTACACTATGTTCCAAATACAGTTCTGATCGACACGCTATAGGTAATTTGAAATTTAGGAGGTTATTCTTGTCAACTATATATCCATATACACATACATTACATATGCAGAGTGAGAATTCATTTGGAAAAGGCTGTATATCTTGTAAATCCTTGTGAATATATTCTAGTGCTAGTTAGGCATATTAAAAAGGATAGTCTGTGATTATGGCTTTAATAAATTTAATTAAAATATATCACTTGCTTTTTGTACTAATTGAGTATGTTATTCGTTTTTTGAAAAGTCTATCGCATGATAATTTTGTGGTCTATAGAATTATATAGAATAAGAATGGAATACAGTAAAAATGATTTGTAGGCTCTTAACCTATTTATTATACTATTTAAATGTGAGAAGGACGATAGGTAAATAAATAAATAGTCGATTAAAAATACAATAACATTTACTGACAAAAAATTGTTCTTGAGGGGTTCAAAGAGATCCCATAATACAGTATTAATTGGAGTTTAAGTACAGTTTCATGTAATATCTGTATAAGTATATTTTCTCATAATTTGTTCATATGCGAAGCGTTGCGCTTACACAAAATGAACGATACAGGACGCTGTATTTCTATACGTTTCTTTGTTTATATTTTTTCTTCGCATAACGCTTCTTTTTACGCAATGCCTATGTAACGTTATAATTATTGCATTATTACACAGGCGTCGCTCGTCAAGATACGTACGTTACGTACGTGGCCTACAATGACGTATTACGATTACGCACTTATAATCGCACGAACCTAATAAAATAATATAAATTGACAGAGGTGGGGCTTCAATCGGCTTTGATTCTTAAGAATAAAACTTCGTCAAATTTCGTGATGTCATCTATGTTACACCATCAGATGAATTACTTTATTTCCTTAAATTATACGTCTACACACGCGCATCGTATATAGTATATCACAATGGTGAGTCAATTGTTCCGTACGTCTATTACACGCACTTGCGTACGGACGCATACGCGAGCACTTTCCCATTTAATTAAAATTCATAGGAATTTCGTGAATTGATGTGAACCAATCGCCGCCCCAAACATGTCGAAAGACTAGAATGATTAAGATTAATTAAAAAAAAGTAGTACGATGCGTACCCGATATGATGATAATAATAATAATGATAATAATAATAATATATAAAAAACAAAATAAAACACTACAAATGATACAAGTACTAAAAGTTCTAAAACACGAGGACGATTATCTCTGATAAGTATTATCATGTAAAAAAAATTGGGCGTGGTGAGCGTAATGCGAGTTTATATATTTTTTTTGTTTTGCTTTTGATTGGCGGCGATATTAATAATACATATTCGCATAAGAACTTTTCGCAAAGTGTACATATTATTATTTACAGACGCTTTGCGACTCTATTTGCAAGAACCAGTTCACGTGTGCGCAAAACGAAATGGCTTCTATATCACCAGGAAATGCTACTTATAATAATACTAACCGAAATACTTTGTAGACGTTCGCGACACGTGGGCGGCGTCACCGTATTTTTGGAAGAACAAAAAAATTAATTGTAAATACATATTTCCATTGGGAAATACGTATCCATCATTTTCAGTGGAAATACTTTTCTTTTGCGAGGGTTATGGGTTATGTTTTTCTCTTTCTTCTTCTTTCTGTATCTTAAATCATGCTTCGCTGTCATCACTGGTTAGAAGCATTGAGAGAAAGCACCTTTTGAAGAAGACGTCATTTTCGCATGCGCGCACCGATATTTTCACGAAAATCTCGTTTCCCCATTCTATTTTGTGCATTTTGTCAAAATTTTTCGTCCCAAAAATCCAATCACTTTCTTCAGTGTCTGCACTGTGAAAGAACCCGCGTCTGGATTTATACTTAAGATTAATTTCAACAAACAGAGTTCAGTCGGTGCATTCTGAGGCGAAACTCTCGAGGTCTACGTAATGTCCGTTCATATTGTCTTCGAGAAGCTGCGCGAGGTCTCGTCTGAGCGTTTGGAATTCCGGACGTCGATCAGGATCAGCTTGCCAGCACCTGGAGATCACCCTGAAGAGTTCACTTCTGCAATGAGACGGTCTCTCGAGTCTGTAGCCATTTTGAACGTTCCTCATGACTTCCCTTGCCGTCATGTCTGGATAGGGTGTGGAACCTGATAAAAAAAAAAGTAGTAATATAAAAAAGAGTTTCACGCACAGAAAACTAAAATATTATACAAACAAACTACATGTGCATATGGTATTCGAAAATTTAATTTAAAATAAAAATTATGCTTACCGAGCGTGACGATTTCCCACATAAGGATGCCGAAGGACCAGACGTCGGTTTTTGTTGTGAATAGAGAATAGATAAGTGACTCCGGCGCCATCCATCGTATTGGCAAAGCGTTTCTGCCATGTCGGGCTTCGATGACTTCGCCGTCCTCGTTGGCAAACCTTGACATTCCAAAATCGGCAATCTTGCAGAGCTTATTGTGATCCACTAGAACGTTTCTAGCTGCAAGATCTCTGTGAATTATCTGAAATAATGAAAAAGCCAATGAAGAATTAACATTTTATTATTTATTTTTCACGCTGTTACTACTTCGTAATTGATAGTTTATTTTCTATTTTCTAGCAGGAGAAGTCTAATGACGTTATTCCTCGTTGAAAACAGAGACAAATATCCATACGTAAGGGTATTCTTAGAATATCTTATCGATATCGGTAACCCAATATAGCTAGCAGCGTGCCAAGGTAAGCTGGATTTTCGTAAAGAGTGACATCATCTTCTCGTTTCATTTACTGTCTGTTTCATTTACCGATTTGCACCGACTTTCAAGAGTAAATATACTCGTGCAGTAAGTCTGTATGCACTGAGAAGGTAGACGATCGCTTAATATCTCTATGTAATAAGTGCACTTGACAAAGTTATACAAAAGTTCAATCGTTGGAGTTTGAGCAAGTTTCAAAAACTGGTTTAGGCGCATCCCAACCCTTTGGGTCCTTTGCCAAGGTGTATAGGTATCAGATACGATCAAAAGGGCCCGTCCGAGTGCAAGGCCCCCTTTTTTAATTGAATCAATAGCAAAACCCACGCTTCGTTGCATCGAACGAGCCGAGGGATTCGCAAGAGTCGGTAAAAAAAGTATAAAAGTACGAAATAAGGGAGAAAAATAAACAAACTGCACTTCTTGGACCGATCTACGTCTTTTGAGATTTTCAATCGTCTCCATCATGATATACGTCAACCGGTTCGCAAACTGTGAATAATTGCCAGCTGTTGCTTTTTTTTTTACACTTACAACCACGATAGTGCATAATAACACGACACTCAAGACGTAACAGTCACGATTCACGTGGGTGTAGGCATATAGGAGTGACGTACGTCCACGGAAATTACCTACGCAAAAGCGCCTCTAAGTGTTTTTCCAATATCTCTTTTTTATACGTTGTCGACATTTCATCTCGCTTTGCATTTATTTACTAGTCATTCTCGCTGCTGTACACGTGCTTCAACTTGCTACGTATAAGAGAAAATATGTCAGACCGAATCAAGAATCTTTTTGAATCATTAGATTTGGTAAATTCTACGTATTACCCATGAGAGTGAGTGAGAGAGAAAATTGTGGAATTAAATTCTTTTAAATATAAAAGACAAAAGATACAATGCTACCAAATGTTTCATTAGCCATTTCAAATTATTCAAGAGTCACAATACGTGCATATCGTTTTTTCTTATTCTTATTTAATCATCTTCTTCGAATCTTTTTCTTTTTAAATCTACCCTCATATAAGTGGTATCGTGAATATCAACCATTCATTCTCTTTCGCCCGATCGATTTTCTATACATCGATCAGGTCCATTTGTCCAGAAGGGTCCGTAGCTGCAGGCCTTCGCGATGAAGCACGCAGGGCCCTTGATGAAAGGCCCCTACCAAAAGAACGGGTAATAAAAATAAAGCCAGGCACAAAGAACAAAGAGAAAAAGAAAGAAAACTCGACGAAACTCGATATATACTCGTGGCATTCATTTATCCGTTAAGTGGAAGGTTACACTGACCCAGTAAACCAGTGTGCGGGTAAGTTAAATATATATCCAAATGCAAATAATATATATATATATATATATATATATATATATATATATATATATATACACACACACACACACACATATATATATAAATATAAAAATAAATATACTCCCTATAGTTATATCGTTACGCTGTACATACGCTTCTAATTATTGCAAATGTACTTTACCTTTTTCGAAGACAGATATTCCATGCCACGTGCCACGCAATATCCAAAAACTGTAAGATCCCTGGAGGTGAGCGCTGCAGAGTCTTCGCTAAAATTATAAAAATCCTGACGCGTACGATGATCCCTCAGATAAGCCAGGAGTTTTCCGTACATCACGTACTCCAAGATAAGATAATGGGGTTCTGAAACGAGAGAATATAATACTAGATTGATTACATTTCTTTTTCGCAATTTTCTGGAATTTTTATAAGAATCATAAATCTTCGCTTAGACATATTCAACGAGATGAATTACACCCCAGACTCGTTATAACATCGTGCGAGGTCGCTAAATAAATTAATCCTTGATAGGTTAGCTTAGACTACAAGTGGTTCGGAGTTAATTTAAAAAATGCATAAGCGTCACGGTAACGAATAAAAGAAAAAGGGCGAGAGGAAAGACGTTAACGAAAGAAACGAAAACGTAGAAAGTGAATCCGTAATTCGTTTCAAAATGTTTCTTGGATATTTACGGGTTTACCGCACGCGGTGACGAGGCCGCGCAACTAGCGCCATTAATTTTACTTGGCGTCTGGCCGTTCCTTCCAGTCTGTGCAAAATGCATACACTATACGCTATACACTAGCATATATATATATATATATATATATAGATGCGTACACAGTGATATATGCACGTATTATATATAGGTATGTACCTGCAGTCTTTCTTAATCTTTTGCGCATACGCAGTGCGACGGAAATCGCAGCCGTAAATCCCGCAGCGTTTCTTAAGACAATCCCAACGCTGCCGACGCTATGGGATCCTTGGAACATATTTAATTTCTGGATGAGCTATTTAGCATAATAAGGTAGTTACAAGAGGACCGTTACATACATTCTTTAGAATCGCGAATTTATTTTTTAACCGTACACCGTTCTTTTTTCTACACAACTGCGCGTGGACCATGCTAAATTTGTCTAAGACAGTGACGTAAACAGTACGAAAGCGCTTTCAAGAAAGGCAGGTGCCGGCGTCCTGGTGTTTTATGAAAATTGAATTCACACACTACGAATCATTTAATTTCGATGTGATACTAGGCGGTTGGATATTTTAATATTAATTTGGACATTTTTTTTCTGCACGATATACGTCTAAGCATTCGTTCACGTGATAAAATCCAATGAGCATCAAATTCGGTATTCATTCCAAGCAATTGCAGTAAGTCATCCTTGTATACATTTTCGTATGGATGCCATGTGGACGTTTATCGTGCAACGGTCGGTATGGCTATAAACAATGCGGTTCGCTAGCGAGATTAGGTGACTCCATGGGGGTCGGACTCCATGAGTATATATAGTATATAACATATATAAGTAGCATCGTAGTCGCGCGCAAAGCGCATGCCGCAGGCATTTATAGTAATTTAAGGAGAGCATTTTTGGGACCCAGTGGGCATTCTCCTGATTGTGACTTATGGGGCCCACTTTTGTTGTTGCCAGATCCTGCCGACCATAACTCTTGCATTAGGCAGCATTACAGGGCCTAATAACTTGGGTTTGTTAGGCAGCCCTTTGTGGAGAGATTTAGTTTTTTTTCTGTTTTTTTTTCTCCAATTTTTTTATCCTTCCTTTTCTCATCTTTTTTATTATTTTTATCTGTCGTGCCCCTAACTTTCAATGAATTTTGGGTGCGAGTCTTATCTTGATATATTTAATGAAATTATATCAACGTACAAGCATAGATGTACTTTCAAGTTCTTGTAATTGGGTTTCATTATTTTTTCGTACGTGATACCGTGTAATCTTTGTAGGTATGAAAAATAATAGTGAAACGCTATAATACTGTAACGAGGATAGGTAAGCATAAGAAAGAAATACGTATCGCATGACTCAGAAGTTGTAAGCGATGTATACAATACGAATTGAAAACAATACTCTATTACTTTACGCCAGTTGCATTGTACATGTACGACCGTGGGCACCGCTTATCACTCGTACTTCTTTGTGCTCCATGAAAATTAATATGCAATGTTAATGGCGCGCGTGCACACGTTTTGCGCTGCAACTGCTGACGTAATGCACCAGTTATTACGTATTCAATTCTGTCGTACGAAATTGCCGTTACTCGTCTATTCTCTTTGCAGATTCTTCCTGGTAAGTATAGGATAGCAAATCAGCAATACAATACCCTAAAACACGTACATGGTATTGAGTTGGTTTTTATTTATTTTGTATTTTAAGTAATCCAATAACAGTGATACTCCGTGAACGATGTTATAATAGACTAAACTAATATAAGGTGCTATACTATATGCACTTATGCGAAAGCTGAGAGTCCATGTGAAATATGATATTACGAAGAAGCGAAATTTGTCATCACTATCTTAATCTACTCGAGTGAATTATTCGGCTTTCACTGACAGCGTCCTCTGGAGCTGCCGGCAGTTTATAGACACAATAGAACCACCGCCCAGTCTTATTTAGTATCCTTGCCGAAGATCCTTGGTGATGAATAATGTGAGTCTCGTGATTGGGCCTTACCGCAAAAAGAACATTGTGAAAAATAACCTAGTCCAAAGTCCGTAGCCAGGTGAATATTTCGTGAGGAAAATTTTATTTTTTATTATTTTTTTTTTGTATCCTGTAACTATTATTAATGCGGAAGATTAGGACGTGAATGAACATTTTTTGCAAGTTTTCATGTATGAAAATAAGTATGAATTTCATTACTCAGTACAGTCAACTGTTATTTTTATGTGATTCTGCTTTGTTCGTGGTACCAAAACGAAACTATAAATAAAAGAAATCGAAATTCAAATTGTCGTAAATTTGACCCTACGCTTGCCAAAAGTCCCAAAGGCAAGTCTCGGTACATTCAGAACTCTATTGTGCGCAGTTCATGGGGTCCCATTTTAGAGGGCCTGATCCTTTCTTTTTTTCTTCCTCTTTTTTTTCATCCGTGTCATGGCCAAAGGGACTCCAAGCTTAGCACGTCCATGTATTGCTACGACGGTCGTGCCTTTTATGCCCGCAATTAGGGCTTGCGAACAATATTTGAAAGTATGATCTTATGCTAATAAATTCATGAGTAAATGGAGGGTGCGCGAGCAATGAAACTGAACTTATGAATACTTTCGTGTATCTCATAGTGCATCCTTTTATGTCTAAGGTTATTGCAGGACAAAGATTCTAATGGATGGACGAACAAAAAAACAATGAAAAAGGAATAAAGAATTAAAAAGATGCATAGAAGATTAGAAAGAATGAATTTTCTTATGCATTCCGCGAGCGACCGGAACTTGCTTGTTGTGGCGTTCTGGGAAATTGTGATTACTCAATTACCATGCGCGGAAATTAACATTCTGTATTGCTTAGAGTCCATATACCTTATTAGAAAATAGCTTATATCTATTGGATATAGATATCTACGTGCTTTGTTAAAATATTTATTGAGTCGGAGTCGATTTTGTCAATGCTAGATTATTCTGATCATTCGTCGTATGTGATTCTATCGGACAGGATGGGCTTTGTTGAGAAATCGGAAGTTACGTTTCTAATTGTTTTCATTTTTATCGAAACTTTCTATAGACTACGCTTCAATAGCTAGAAAATAATTTCCTGTCAGGAGGGAGTCTTTAGGAAATTATCGGCACAGTTCTTTTTTGTCCACTAATATTTAAGTGGAATTCCCAGGTGCCAGTGGTCTACCGGAAATTAGAATTCTATTTACAGAACTCTGTTTTATTTATAATAAATGAAGGTAAAGGAAAGTGTTACATTCTTTAGAACTTACCTTCGTCTGTACAGCATCCTAATAATGTGACGACGTTAGGATGATTTCCCAATTGTTGCATTATCTCCAATTCACGAACCAAATCTTCTTTTTCCCTAGCCGAAGCACCTTCTTTAACTGTTTTCACGGCTACCAACCTTGTAGTACCTTGATGACCTGTCAAGTCGTCAGCCTCGGCTTTCCAAACCTGAACACAGTTATTTGTTTTTAATAAAAAAGTATGCCGCATATCATTTTGCTCATGATTCTTTTTGTTTTTCATCAAATTACTGACCTGACCAAAGTTTCCTTGGCCAAGGACGGTCTGGAGTCTGAGCTTATCCCTAGGGAATTCCCATCGAGATTCCTGAGATGGTGGAGGCGGCGGTTTCTCGGCTTCGTGGCACTGCCGACAGAATTAACTTGATTAAAATAACAGTTAAAACAATTTACCACTGTTTTAATTAAGATAAGTTTTAATGGAACCATGCCTTCCACTCAAACCAGAAGTGTCTAATTCCTCTGCTTGATACTACTTATTAATAATTCGGTATATACACATACCAAATGCTGTATTCTCGGGAGTTTCGTTATCGTTTTTTCAATAGTCGTTTTGAAGTCGCCATTTTCGAGATTGAGCGCATCCTTTCTGCAACTTATTTCTGAGGACGTGTCTGATTCCTCAAGCACCTAAACATACGAACGTCGTGCATGAATAACGATAGTATCGAGGTCATTGTAAACGCCGAGGATTTTTTCACGTGATTCACATGATGAAGTAATGAGAGAGAGAGAGAGAGAGAGAGAGGCACTTCGAAAATACATTAAGTGAGATGATATTACTATGGGTAATTTATAATCTTATTGTAATTTACATGTACACGAGCACGATAATTGCTTGTTATTATGTTATTAGATACGTGAGTACAAACACATGTACTTTTACGTATTGTTTTTAATTACTTGAAACAATCACATAGCCATTACAGGCTTGGCGATGAATTTAGGTTATACGTTAGATTCGAAGGACAAGGTATGATAAGAAAAGCTAAGAAAAAGATACGGGTAGGTCCCTTAATTTCCAGTGAAAATTATTGCACAATCGATAATTACTATTTAATAGTCTGATTATTTATGTTCGAGTCCCCAGGAGGCCCCTTTGACGGAGTCTTTCGAGTCTGCTTTGTGTTGGAAATTTTTTCTTTACTTCTATTCCATGAATAAGATTTGAATTGGAAAAAGCGTTACTAATTAGAGAGAGAGAAAAGAGGGGAGCAATCAACGGAAGGAAGGAGAAAAAAAAAGCAGCGAAGAAAAATAATTTTGAAAAATTCTCAACACACTTAAAGTGAAGCCCTTTTAACGCGGAACGAATTTCGCCGCAAAGCCTCGCGGAGCATAAATTAAATTGAACTCTCGACAGCCATGGGAACATAAAGGTAGAAAGGTGTAATAAGGAAAAAAAAAAAAAAAAAAGAAATGGAAATTGTACGGCAAGAGGTGAGAGAAAACATGGCTGCTTTTAAAATTAAATACAGTTGGTGTCTTTATAGCCGGTTTGCAATGGTCTTGTTACGCGTTATTGGATATCGATTGAAAGTACCTATACACAGGTACAACGGTGCTAATCTTAATGAAATCTTGTAAGAGGAAGACAAGAATTGATGATGGTTTCGTGTTGATTTTTCAATTAGAGGAATAAAAAAATTTTTATTATCTCGATGCGATGCATTTACATGCAATTAGAAAAACACGAGACTACGACTATGTGCGAATAATCTGCGCAGAAAAAAAAAGAATGGATCGTTACCTTACGTTTCCTAATGATCAGTCTTCTCAAAATCAGTCCGAAGCCCAAGGCTAATGGAAAAACTAAAAGTGTTGCCAAAATGTAGCTAACTACAGTGACCGTATCTTGTGTAGCAATAGTGTCGCCATCGTGTCTCTTCGATATCACTTCACTGATGTTCACTGATTCACCTGGATTTCCGGTTATCATACCGACTTCAAAATAGGTCCTGTTTATGTCAGCCGCTGGATAAGCTTGTAGACTTGGATAATAATTCGTCCTGACTCTGTTTCTGTTTCCATTTTGTCCACCATGAGTCGTATTAGACATTCTCGTGCTATTTGAATTCTGCGCAAAGTCCTGCGGGATTTCACGACTGACTTCCGGTTTTTCCTTCCTTGGATTTATTGTGCTTAAAACTTCCGGAAACTCTGTTGTTTTATGACTCGATGGAGAATCACTGGCGTTCGTCCTTTTTGTTAGGGATGGATCAAGTGTTGGATTTGTGGTTGTGGTTTCTTCTCTAGTTATTATATCCTTTTCTTTTTCAACTCTGACTTTTTCAACTTCCGTCGCTTCCTGCTCCTGCATTTCTTTTGTTTTCCTCAGGATAGCATCTGTATCCTGATTGCTTCTTTCCTCGTTATTTCCGGCGTCAACCGGAAGCACCAGATGGGGTATTGCACTTCCATTAGTATCCATATTTCCACTAATGTTTCCATTAAATATATCGGTCGTGTTGTATAGATGCATTATCGGAAGTACGTCATCTTTCTCTTTAGTTTTATCCGAAAGATTTCGTCCTCTGACTTCCGGCGATCTTTCACCGTTCATTGGCTTGCGTACTTCCTTCATTATTGTTATGGTTGTTGTCTCTTGAATATCGGGTGGTATCGTACTCGTTGATTCTGTACGTAAACCGTTCGATGATCTATACATTTTTTGAATTTCAGAAGGATCTAATTCCTCTGCTATTCCAAAAGGTTTACTGGGATCAGAATTATTTTTTGGAATTTCCGTTATGGAATCAACTGGTTTCTCAATGATTTCCGGTTCGGTATTGTTATTGGTGTTCGTCAACATTTTTGGAGTTACAGGAAACACAGAAGGCATTTCAGTTTGCACTATCTCTTTGGGATCCATAGTAGACACTTCAGTTTCCATATCGATTTCCATTTCTGTTGTGGTTGTCATCATGTCATCCCGTTTGTTAGTAACGTTAACAATTTTAACAGTAACACTAGCGCCAGCATCACTATCACCGTTTGGTGTCTCACTGTTATTAAAATTGCCCAATCCATCCCCACGATCAGTTTCTATAAATCCTGTTTCAGTCCCATCCTCATCATCAAAAACCTTACTACTCCCCACCCCTTTGATAACAGCTTCACTTACCCCATCAAGAGCACCCATAACGCCACCCTTAGCGTATTCACTTTCCAAAATCGTACTTGCACCCAAACCACGCATATCATTCTTATCCTCAGTAAAATTAATCTTGGTCAAATTTCTCGTTTCCATAAGCCCCTTGAAAATCGATTTGATCTCCACCCTATTATTTTCAACAGTAATTGACTTCCCGTTACTTCCAGAATGCTCGTTCTCATCCGGCACAAAGCTTCTCTGATTAAGTACAGCACTGGCAGATTTGACAAGTGTCCTTTCAGCTTCCTGAAAATTTGTCGTCCCGACGTGGCCTTCCAGTCTTTCGTGGCCTCTGGCCGAGGCTTTGTTTTTCCTGTGTGAACTATGACCCCCGACACGCGTTTCCGTATCCGTTAATGTTGGTCGGTTGTTGCTCGTGGCCGTCAGCGCAACAGTTGTATCTCCAACGAGAGCCGCACCGGCACTGAGTTCAGCTCCGGTACGCACGCCAGCTTCTATGGAACCACTCGTACGGGTCCTTATCTTCTCCCTGGTCTGTTGCTGCTGTTGCTGCTGCTGCCTCTGCTGGTGCCTCTGCTGATGCTGCTCGCTCTTCACGCTGCTCACCACACGGACCTGGTCTTCTTTGCTTAACCCAGGTCCGGTGTAGTTGCGCAATAGTCGCGTCACGTTAGTTATCGTGTACGCGTACACGTGTTGTTGCGCTCCCGGTGCAACAGGTGGAATCGGCTTTACTATACTCGAGGAGATATTCGATTTTATAGGATCGTTAGGAAGCTCTGAAGTACCGGAAGTGAGTGGGATCAATGACGGGACTTTTTCAGCTTTCGAAGTCTCGTTCGTCTTAGACATTCCTTTCGAGTCTTTTCTCGCATCTGGCACTACAATACGTAATGTTGCTGATGGTACTGTTGACGAAGATATTTCATCTACTGTCCGATTGTTGTTGTTTATTGCTTCATCATTACTGGTATTTCTTATAATTGGACGCGCCTTTAAATACTCTGTATATTGAGCTACCATATCTGTCGTTTTTTCTGTCGTACTCATTTCCATTGTTCTGGAGATCTGTTTTTGTTCGGTCGTATTGACGTTGTTCTCCATGCTCGATATGCCGAACGAAGAATTTTCTTTGCTGTTGCTTTCTATAGTTTTTGACGATTTTTCTCTTAGTACATTATACGTCGGTTCGACATTCTTTCGTATCTGGGTCGTGTCAGTGGTACTCGTAGTTGAATGAAGTGCGTGGGTTGTATTTCCAATCTCGTAGTTGTTCACCCGATCTCGAAATGCGTGAGCGGACGAGTTTATCGCCTGAAATAAATTCTTTTCCGAAACGATTTCGCTCTTCTCTGGATTTCTGGAAATAATTGACGTATTTCCGGCAACATCCTGATTGGGAATGACGTTCGATACGATGGTAGGATCAGAAGGTCTCACTGGAGACTTCCTGAAATACAGTCCACTACCGTGACTCCTGAAAGAATTTTTGAGCTTTGATATTTTATTTTTCTCAACAGTCTGTTGCTCCACGGCGATATTCATCTCCTCGTTAATTATCTCCTCCAATTTTGGCACAGGACTGGTACTGGTGGTCGTACTGGTGGTAACACTGAATCTCTTCATGGACAATCTTCTTCTTAGGTTCGGTGCAGTTGGTACCGTGGGCGTCACTTCCACGGAATTGCTGCTCGTTGTGTTCTGTGTCTCTGGATGCAATTTCTGACCAAAGTACAGGAATTGCGACATGTCTTCCACGGGAATGTTACTCTCCACCGGTCTGAAGTGATTGTAGAGTGAATCGGGCATTGGCACTGTATTCTTCTTCCGAACGTCATGCTCCAAAGACTTTTGGTTATTCGTAATAGTCAACGAAGAATTTCTATTGGTGGATGGGTAATTTCCACGGGTATTCTTCTCGTTATCGTGGCTCGGATCGCTGGTAGATAAGTTTTTCAATTCTAATAATTGCTTGATTAATTTTGGTTCCTTTCCCGTATCGTTAATGTTTTTACTTTCGTTTCGAATGTTCGCAGTTTTTATGAAGGCTCTCTTAAGCGGTTCCAGATCCTCCTCCTCCACGGCTATTTCCGCTTCGACTCCCTCAGGAACTGTCACGTAAATTCCATGACGGGATTCCTGCACCTCCAAGATTTCGCTTATATCCTTGGGAATCGTACCACGTGGTCTTGGAGTCCTCAGGGACCGCAATTGTTCGCTCAATCTCTGACCTAAGATCTGTCGACGTTTGGCAGCTAGTATCTCTCTGTGCTCCTGCTCCCTTTTAGCCTTTGACGTTGGCAGCTCTGCGTGCAGGGACATTCGGCCCTGTCGATCCTTGCTGGAAGGTCCACCTGTAACAAAAAAACGAAAGTGGTATCTTTAATAATCGCTGCACTTCGGAATCTTTGCCAAAGGTTCGTGTGATCATGATGCGCATGCGCAAAGATTTACTATGTCTATATATTTGCTTTGTTTTTTCTTTCGGAATAAAACAAATCGGATAAAAGAATTCGATTGGAACAAGCTCGCGTACGTTTATCAGATGACGAGTCATCAGACGTAATAAGACCAGCCATGCTTGGAACAACGGCACAGTATTCAAAATGAAAAAGAAACAAAAGAATAATATTTTGCTTTAGTAATTTTAACTGTTGTCTTACCGTTACGATAAAGTGACTATCGTAATGCCGGCAAATTTAAATACGACTGATTACAATTCACGATAACTAGGCGCTAACTGCGTAAAATTGCGTGGGAAGAAACTCTCAATATTTCCGATTTCATAAATGACGGAATAAAGGTCAAGAGTCATTAAACGCTTAGATCGATCTGAACAGTCTTGAAGGTATAATAATTAATCCTATACGATCCCCAGACAGAAGATCACCAAGTTCGATATGCAAATTAGATAAAATTTGCCGTCGGATCTATTCGTCCGAATAGATCTACATACTTATACATACGTTTCACTGAGTCATTGTCGTAATCGAACGGGATGAAAGATCAAGTTTCTTGATTTGGATCGTATAGTGAGGTCACTGGGTACCGCTATTTGCTTCGCGATCCTTCATAGATCCTCGTAGATCATCATAGATATAAATGACCGCGAGGAAATTTAAATGTATCAAATCGTGATAATGAATCGTTCGCGCGACAACTGTGATCGAATGATCGTGACTCGGCTAGTCACGAATCCCCATTTTTTGTTTACTTCCATATTTTCTCCCCTAGCATTCCAACGCTAAGCAGTAACGTCTAAAACGATCTATGACAATAAATCCAATCGTTTCACTCTTACAGATCGATCTTATGGTATGTAGTATAGATCTCTATCGATCACTATTTTAACCCGATCCTTTTTACGCCGAATAAGGCTGTGGAATACAACGCTCCGTCGTGTCGGTCGTGAATTTTTTTCCACGTAAATACATGGTTCCCCGGTACAGTTTTTCTTAGCTTCCTCACTAAGCGATCTGTCTAGAGTCTCCCGTAACATATGTACGTAATATACGCGTTTGGTATATATATATATATATAAGGTAAGAGAAGTGGTACCTACTAGCGGGAGACTGGAAATCATTTATCATTCTCGCCGGACATGGTACCATGTCTTTAACGCTAGTCCCATTGCCATTTGCCCCATGAAATAAAGGTAAAACACTTTAAGGGTGTCTGCAAAATTCAACCTACTATGTCCTAGTCTAACATTAAAAGGCCATCTGGCGGTTACGGTACTTCTGCATGATCAACCTTATTTATCGAGGTCAACCTTCCTCTGGACCACCTACGTGGTTAATTCTTGTATGTCCTTACGGCAATGTCGAAAGTTCTTTGTTATCCTTCAGCAAAACGTCATTATGCGTTTTCTTTGTTTATCTTGTAAATCATACGGATTTTTTATGTGGATTCTTATACTGGGATCGTTTTTTTTTTAATTTGTCACTTGTCAAAGCTACGTTACTGTGGTCGTGTAATGTTCCTTTTAACTCGTTTTTATTTTTTTTAAATAATACAGAAAGGGACATTTCCTAGAAAAAGTTCAGATGCAATATGGCTGTTAAGCCAAAGAATTTACAACGGCATTAATGTCCGGCTTGTCAGCTCGTTAAAGCGTAACATGCCATTTCGCCGCGTGAATTCGATACGAAATAGAGAATCAGGCGTATGCATAGAACACAAGCTGCGCGGATAGGTGCATGTCTAGTTATACTTTATAAGTATTCTGAAAATACTTTAATCCATCTCCTTGTAATTCAGACGATTTTCCTATAAGAAGAAAAAAAACAGAAACAAAAAGTGAACTTCCATATAAAGAAAACATCTCCATCACGAATACGCTAAATAAAAGAGTGCAGAACCGTACATTAATTCTTGTTAAATATTCTCAATCGAGTTTCCCCCCTTTTAGTTTGTGTATTTATTATTCACTGATTCGACAAGTAAATTTGTATTTTTTTTTTCTAAAAAAAAAAATAATAAATAACGCCTGTTCCAATAACCTTGTACCGTTCAACGCTACCGTTTCTGCCCTGAAGAATTTTCTGTGGTTCTTAGGT
>JARPRG010000598.1:761214-823515 GCA_031001745.1 Hartigia nigra | reverse complement strand
ATAACGCCTGTTCCAATAACCTTGTACCGTTCAACGCTACCGTTTCTGCCCTGAAGAATTTTCTGTGGTTCTTAGGTTGCAACAGGACGTCCTGAGAATATCTTGAAAGCAAAAATAGCAAAAGGGTACCAACCAACCGGAGAGACACAGGGTGAGAGTAGAGGAAAGAGTGAAAGAGTGAAAAGGACAGAGTCCAGGGTTATCGCTACAACGTGACCGCATAAAGGCTCGTAATATTTTATGCGAACACGTGTATGAGGAAGGTCAGCGTTGCTCCTGTTCTTGTACCTCAGTACTGAGTACCACACTCGTTCTACCAACCATATAGGTAATACACCAAGCCCTTCTGTCTGTTTTACTAAAGTATTACTATATCATATATCCTATATTACACAGAGATATAATCCATACACTCATAACAATCCAATCGTTCTTAAACCCATATATTATCACTATAAATTATACAAACGTCACACGAGTATTATTATTACCACTTGATAACATAAACGAGAATACCTCTATATAAAATTTTCCAATTCATAAAGACGTATATTTAATCGCACATAAAATTAAAACTTAATTTGCTCCGAACAAGTATTTTTTTGTCCATCTTATCCACACACCAGGCAACAAAGGATCGTTATGGATTCTCGCGCGAATTCCAGATTCACCAAAGGATAGCCGAATGTTAAGAGCGCGAAGAAAAAAAGGCGTTAGTTAATTCGCTGTGATTTAATTGAGTCAGAAGACGAATAAAAAATCTTAACACCAATAGAGAGATCTTTGCGAGAAAATTAAAAGCTTTGTCGCTGTTTCTTAAGTGATACTTGTGTGATACGTTACGAGCAGTGGATACTGAATTCCTGCCGGTGCCAGACCCCGTGTTATGACGATCCCGGTATAATAGAAGGAGATAGGAACCGGTCTACGTGGTAACGTGTAGTTAAAATAAGGTAGCCAGACATTTCTATAATCTGTTGATTTTATAGCGACGAAAGAATAGTGGACGCTATACAATTTTCTCATGGCTATTGCCGACCACGAACTGTGCCGTTGGCTCAACGATAACCCGCGGGGTTATTTTCTATCTATGAATATCATCTTCGAGTTTATGGGATAGGGAATAGGACGCGGGTTGAGAACCTTGGCCTTCGGGAAGATCTCGATGTCACGACAATTGCACACGACGGCTCAATACACTCCGTATATATGTACCTTTACATTGGCTGCTGAAGGTTTTACTTCGGATATAAATGGATGCACAGTGCATATAAAACGCCATTGCAATTCCTCCTAGGTATACACAATAACTTTTTAGTACTTGTATACAGAGATGGGATTTGTTTAGTAAGAAATATCGATCGATGAATATTTGGACTGTCTAATAATTTGTTTTTCTCTTTATTATCATTTCACGTGAATTGTTGTCATACGTGACACATACAATAGACATAATAAGCATGACTTGGTTTAATTAGTTCTTAATAAAATTAGAGCATGAGGTTGGTTTACACGGTTCAATAACTCTGAATAGACTGATTATCTTTTGTCCATCTTGTAAGGAGTGTCGTTGATGTGTTACGTGGACAATATATTTACTTCGACATCGCGTGCTACGACTCCTTATGTAACCAAGATGCGATCGACGTTCCGGCAATTTGACGCAATCAAGGTCCTTCGTTTAATCAATTCGCTTGGTAATATCATAGGTAAAAATGCTAATTTCACTGATTGTAAGTATTCCTACTGGCTTTATGGATGTATTCTCGCACTTTGCTATTGCACTGTCTTAAGAGTCCTGCCGACACTTTGTTCTACTGACGGCGCGCTATCAGTTACGCCCACAATTTTCGCTACCACAGGGGACGAATATCTTTGTAAATCAGCGCGAATGATGATCATCAGCTATCAACTATAGGGAATCCGCTTGGACATTTATTACAATTGAATATAATACTCCATCGTATCTGGTCTTATATTATCACAATATAATTATGATAATAGAAAATTCATCATGCGATCCCACAAAATTAATTGTATCATTAACTTTTCAAAATTCTCCGTAACGCCTCAGAAAACAGGTCGATATAAAACAACATGAAAACCAAATAAAAAGAATAATAATAATTAAATTATCAATCGAATCCAATCATTGATTTTCGATTGTAAATCATGCAACTTCCGTGAGCCGATATATAGAAATAAACCGGGTTGTCTTGATAATCAAATCCGTTACTCGCCCGGAGAGATTAATCAAATCGTATTTCGCTTGGTTGATCAATTAAATTGATGATGCTCTAATAGAAGAGGAATAGAGAGAGAGAGAGAGAGAAAGAGAAAGAGGATATATAAAGTGAACGCGAAGTGGATGAAGTGGATGAAAAGAAATAAGAAAACTAGGAGGACGGTCATCGACCATCCAGTAAAACACCGCTACATCGTTCCTGCCTTTGAGCTATCCCTACTGCATAAGAGCACATTACTCTCTTGCGTGTTGGTGGTTTCGTCGAGCGTGCATCCGTTTCCTGTAGCAGTACAGGCTGCTGTGCCAGAGGACACTCCGGTCACTGGGCACAAACATAACCTAACGATAATTATGTAACAAACCATTTCCAGCGAATAAAATTTAGTGGTAGGGAGAATCGAAAGAAAAAAGAAAATCCAAAAGGTAGAATACCGTATTAAAATGTTGCAGTCATTTGGCGTCATTGTCACAAAAGCTTTTAAATATGATAACGATTATTCTTGTGAAATCTAATGTTAGTGAATTTGACCTTGAATTTTGGTAGCCTTGGTCACAAAGGAACTTGACCCATTTCGGCTTTGAAATTCGATTTCAATGAATTTTACGAACAGGTTTATTTATTACCAGGCTTGGGTATACGTAATAACGTCATTTATAGATTATTGTAAAACCGCAAAAGAGAGTTACGCGTTGTTATCAATGTTACGTGTACGGACCGGTCTTCTCATTGTTATATAACGATTTCCTGCGCTCCATGAAACAATGCGAGGACTCATTAAATGCTATGCAAATTTATAGACGTGAAAACAATGGACCGAACGAAATCGGTACGATCGCGAAAACTGGACTCTTAAACTCCATCGAGAATTCTTCCTGGATGTTGCAACGATTTATATACGTGCCATCAGCATATGCATACAGTCAGATCAGTAGCTCTTTGGAGGTATGCGGATGGTACGCACGTGGAATCATCGATTCATATCTTTTGTAATTCCTTTTTAATATCATCCTTGAGAATCGAGCGAACACGTCAAAGCGTGTAAAGGTAAAGAGGCGTTTCCGTTTGTGAGATCAGCATTCGAGATCATTGACCATCCATGTGATCCTATGAGAAAGAAATATTTTCGTAATCGTCACGTGACCGTCACTGAATAATAATTGTAATAAAAAAAAAAAACTTGATAATTTTATGAAAAAAATATATTTGTTTCTTCTGATATTGGAGGGTTTATCGATTCGTGAAATTTAATAAGATTTAACAAGTACCTGAAGAGCATACCAAGGTAATATGGTGAATCATGTAGAATTGGTTAGTTCATCATTATCTTATACGGTATATCATCCAATGAAAAATGACTTGTATACAAGCCAGCCTTATGGTGCACCGTATCGGATGAGTCATGATAAATTATGAGGGATTGTCCCGTATACATACTCAGGGGGCCTTCGAGTACACGATTCTTATCGTGTAATTGTTTTAATGAAAAATAAAAGAAAGCTTTTCATAGCGGAGCTTCCTGCTTGTACTTGTACGTATAGATATAGATATATACCAAAGACGGTCACGAGATGGGGACATGTAGTTAGGCATCGTGTGGTCAAGGAAAGTCATCGAATAATAATGGCATACGCGTATAGGAAGTATGCGAAGGAAGAAAGAAGAGGACATAAACTAATGATAATGAAGAAGAAAAAAAATGAAGGAAGTAAATCCGTATAAATGACGCCGAAGAATTTTTAATATTTGAAAATATTTCCTGGATCCTTGTCCTCTTTTTTTCTTTGATAAATATTGTTACGGAAGTTCTGGTCCTTCCTGGGTCATTATAGGTCAGTACCGATCATTATACTGAAATTAGCCATAGGGCCCAATGCAGCCAGGAAGAAAATCAAAGTCTTGGGCTTGAGGCGGCTTCTCCAAAGAAGATCCAGTTCCTTAATGATCCCGGAGAGGAGATGAAGTGGGAGAAGCAGGAGCAGCAGCTTCGAAAGATCTACGTCTCTGTCTTGGAGAAGTGAAGCGAGTCTGCGAACTATCGTTCTTAAGGTCAGGCTCAAGATCATGGTCGCAAACCAATGGACGATCCTCGTGTAGTCATCGTGCAAATCTAAATCTAGCTCTTTGGCTTTAGACCTCGCTCTCTTCGTAGAGATCAGAAATAAAGAACCAAATACCAGAGTACTCCTAGTATTATAACTATATACTTAATGTACTGTCTACTTATAGAGATGAACGTTGTATCATTTTTTCTCGACTACAAATCATCACTAAGAAATCATGAAAATCACTTCTACGTATTCCTTTGTACAGTGATGCTATTATCTATTTTATAATCTGGCAATTGTCATCATCTTAGTCATCGAGTACGAGATATAAGTCATCCTCGTGCCTCTTGCCACCTTCGTACTCTCGATGATTCCATTGAACGTTGAACCTCGTGATTTCTAAAAGGCCGCCACCTTGCACGTTCTTACATACAGATGAGCTCTAAGTCATTTTGATTTTCTGCTTCGATTACATTAACTCGCGTTGCGCGAACCATGCTCTCACACGTGTGAATATGTTTGAAGTCTATGTAGCAGGCATATATAAGCCTCAACGTCGAGCATTAAAAACAGGCCCCTTGATGGGAAGTATGCCGGGGGGCCTCTATGTGCTAGTAAGACCTTGTCATATCCGATACTGATGATTATCATGCGGCTTTGATGATACCTTGGATTAATGGACGGATTCATTCGGCTCATCGACACATTAATGTAGAATCATCTTCCGGCACTTAGTGGCGCAGCTAATGAGCTCACACGTCTGAACATAGATAAGTGCGAAACGCGTCAGATGTCGTTGGGTTCATTTTGGTATCATCGAAATACTGGATTTTCCAAAAATGGACGAGTGTTTTTTCTTGTATTTTTTATTTCATTTTATACACAACATCATGAGAGATCAAAAATATGTTAGTTGTTGATTTTCATTTCCATCTTCGTTCTCCTTGATAAGCAACACAAAGCATGGAGTATCAACCTATCATGTGCAAATTAGTCATTAGACTTGCGGGCAATGAATCATTGATTTACTATCATTCATTGTATTCGAGTTGATCTGGAGTTAATAATTTTTATTGTCCTGAGTATTCGTAACCCTTTAATGTGAACAAATGTATTTATCTAGATCCTCGTGTTTTTTTAGGTCATATATTACATATTACGTTTGCGTAAACATAGAAGATGTATACTTCGGATAACAACGACATCTTTGTACTGTGTATAAGAGTGAGGAGGTTAGCAATCATTAATACGAGTAAGAGAGACGAAGTTAATAAAGGAATTGTTAAAGTGACTACAATACCCTTCGCATTAGATCCTGATATATTTCATCAGATAAAGATCATCTCAAGATGTTGTCAATTCCAAATACGAATACTACGTAAAAAGATAAACTAACGATCAAAAGTCCAGGGTTGGTCAAATACAGCGTTTTTTATTAAAATTGGTAATAAAGTCAATATCATTTATCGCTTTAAAAATAAAGTAAATATTTAAAATACCAAGATAAGGACTATTTACATAATTGCATCAATTCACTCATTTCAATACGACTAATTCATAATATGAAAGTTTTTCAATTTCAGCCCAAAATATTTATCTCACTCTATATTGAATATCCAACATGCTCTTTTACGCAAGTATATATAAAAGCAATTTTTACATTATACGAAAACTAATTTGTGGCTTTATTATATTGATCGACAGGTATACGCCAGGTGCATTGTCTACGTTGATCCATTGACGATGCACCTGTTAATTGAACGCGACTTTACACGTTGTATCACATTATGCATTGTGTTGTAAATGGGAAACGATCATATATGCGTGTTCGTCCAAGACCTCACTCAGCCTCTTTCATCTTTTCTCTCTCTCTATCAGTAAAAACACAAAAAGCAAGTAAGCATTCCCGTTTACCCAGTAAGTAAATGAAGATGATATTCAAGAGTCCTCACTAGTTATAACCTTGTCCACGAGATAATTTTCACAAGGTCACCGCGAGAACACGTAAAAGCCAAGAACTACTGTCAATGATTCTACGTCTGATTACGCTGCGGGCGTTGCGTCCTAAGGCATAAAACTGTACTGCGCTATGACGTAATCTTGGTGTAGTCGTGATAAAACGTTCTTTGGAAATAGCCTTGATCTTCCTTCGTTAACGTTTGCATGGAGATTCAAATTACAAAATGAAACATTTTTCGTTTCACACATGTATATATACATACTGACCATGGGTTAGTCCTCCTACACGCATGTTTTATCTGCCTACGGTCTGGCACGTGCCGCAGTAATACTTTACTTGCGATATTAGATGACTAGAACAAATGTCGAATTATTAGACCGGACAAAGGTGGTTCACCTAATGCCGAGTGTACAAGTGTTTTCAAAATTTCTGATGTATTTAGATTATGGATCAGATACTGGGTGACACAAAAATACTGCGTCGTGAGAATTGGGCGAGACGACGATACTTGTTTCGGAAACGAGTCTGGCTGCTTAATAAACAAACGAAAGCGTGAACATGTTGCGATTAGAAATCCTTGCCAGTTTAATAGGGCGAATGACTGTTCAGTCGTTAGTTACTTAAAAAGTATTATGAAGGATACATAGTAGATTATATTTAAGTAATAAAATGAAAGACAGTCAAGGAAAATTTAGTAGTCTCTATAATCGCATAAAAGCCGTAGGCAGTATACGAAGACGTTTTTATATGGAAAATAAAAAATAACATGCTAATCTGATTAGCAGATCTAAAGAATTATACACTGCTTAAATAATTTTATCCGTATAACTATGTCTATACTTATGGTAATTCAAACTGATAATATTGGATCCTGACTATAGGGTAATTGAAAACAAATTATACGGACTGTAAATACTAGCTAATCATACAAGGTATTGTATCCAAGGTGTTACCTTCTGTTATGGAACCTCCGGCAGTTGGCATAGGTATACAAATAATACAGCCATATATGTACGTATGCATATACACGATAGTCCAATGGATTCTCAAGTCCTAAATTTGTATTCCATGCAGCGCGTAGACGCACGTATAGTAGATCCCACTAAAGGTAACATACGCGACTTATGCAACGTAATAAAAAAGCGTACTGCGCACCAGATGTCACAATAGCCTCTAACATAGGTACATACAGCATGCATACTTAAGTATAGTAACCAAACTATAAGAACTAGTATGGCAAAGTATACTATACTCTATCTAAGTATCGTACAAACTAGATGATTAAGGGATGAAAACAGCTAATGACTTCTTTGGTTCGGATAAGAGTGTCTGGTACGTTTTGATATCTACGGTCGGCTCGATCGGATCTAGACTAAAGAAAATAGCGGATAAGGAAGAAAAAAAGAGTAATGGATACAAATATGTATTCGCATAGGCTTCTGTGCGTACAAAACAAAAAGGAATAAAAATAGCTAGACGTCTGACACACTATTGAAACGATAGCTTCTCGTTCGACCTAGAAGAGACACCGGTACGTCCGCACGCATTCCGGCAGCGCCTTATAAATCACTGATTCCTATCTCGCTGAGGGCTCCTTAACTAAATGGATGCTACTGTCGATTTGAATTACTGCCCCTGCCTTAGTGAACACTGCTATACGCAGGCCGCTTCTCGAAACGGTTCAAAGTGCTATGTAAACTACCACCCACGTTTCTACATAGTCAGGGCGATTCCATAGGGATAGTGCCTTAAAGCAGTCCTATTGCTTTTGAATAGGTTGAAATCGCGATGTACGGTGTGAATTCAGAAGATAATATAAAGGGATGTTGATCCGAGGTAGGATAAACGAAAAAAAAAAGAGTATTTGGATACCACTGGCAGTAGGGAATAAATAATGGCAGATCGATACTGTGAAATTGGATAGAGATTCCCTGCTTGAAGGTATACAAAATTATTCTGGGTTTAACATACCTTCTTTTTGTATCTCTTGTTCCCTTCGATTAAAAAGAAAGATAAAAAACAAGTGAAACTCGTAAGGATCACCTTGTTGCACTTTGTTGGTTACGAATTTGCGAGCATTGCTTTTGGTATCCGATACTTATTTCAGGAACGTGTCTGGCTGCTTTGCCGGTGCGTTAACGAAAGCAGGAGCATGTTGCAATTGGAAATACTTGGCGGTGAGAATGAGCAAAAAGCCAGAAGAGACACGAAGTGTGCAAAGGCTTTGAGAATAGCACTATGCATCTCGTGCAGCCCACGCTGTCTCGCACCTGACTCATATGCCACGTAAGAGAACTTACGTATAAAATTGATTCGTAACGAAGCCAAAAGAGTCATTACGTTGTAGGATGAAAATATTTATTTTGAATTATTAATCATTGGCACTCGATTAAATTACTGCGTCAGTACGGGCAGACGCGAAAACATATACGAAGACAAGATAAAAATTCATCAGAATAACAATGGCGAGACTGCCGTATAATACGCGTATAAAGCAGTAATAATTTTCTAGATAAAGTAAAAGGGATTCAGAAAAAGGAAGTACTCCTAGAGATTCTCTCAAAGGTGAATGCACGGTAGGTTGTGCAACCGTCAATATATATTAAATCGATCAGGATATATCGATAGCCTTGTATAGTATCGCTTGGTATTGTTGGTATTCCACGAGAATCTTGACTCCCTCTGTTACTTAGGAATGTTACCCAGGAAATACATTTCACAGTACTCGCTATATGCAATATCTAACGTAATTTTATACGTTCCATAATACTACGTACGAAAGCGCAGTATTGCATATATCACACAATTTTCATAGCAATATTCCATTGCGATTGTCAAAAAAAAAATGAAACGCGTAAAAGATCCTTTGAAAGATTTCACCTATACAAAAATTGTCTGTCTCCATATCTCTTATAGATTTATTCTTAATCTCAACGATGTCCCATATTTTGCAATTCATCCATAACGAATACAACTCCTGTAAAGCGACGTACCCTATGTATATACCTTTTTCCTATATATCTGCATACATGCCCTGCGCCTGTATAAATATACAGGCATTACTTAGAGCCTGCCAAGAATTCGCGTAGAAGAAGGAGCAATGGCTGAATGTATGACGTACATATATACAGCGTGTATATACATATATATGATAAATACTGCATCTGCCCGAGACTCTGAATCATTCATTCGTCCCGTGGCACGTTGCATCTACGATTTTTACGCGTGGCTTTTGTTGTCCTGCATATTGTGTTTAATATTGTATCTGCACAATGCAACGGAAACTATGCGTGGGTCGCGGACAGATGGAGAGAAGGTAAAAGCAGGAGGAGGAAGAAGAAGAGAAAGGAAAAGAGCGAAGGAGAGAGAGAGAGAGCGAGAGAGCGCACAAAGTTAAAGTCACTCTTTTATTATTATTTAGAAGATCGAAAGGCAGTGTTTCTTCACGTTGAGGAATATAAACTACGTGACCCGTGTAACGTTTATGGTGTTATTTTACATAGCAATATTGCGCACCCCTGTCCCTACCATGATCTTGCTCTCGTTCTTCTTCTTCTTCTTCTTGTTCTCGGCGAGAAAACGTTCAGGAGTTGTCCCTTCCAGGTGTCATTGCGCTTCGGCTGATTTATGTCGGTTGGCAATGCTTGAAAAGTTCAGGAGCAGCCAACCTTGTATATAGTATACATACGTCTGCGCAGTCTGTCCTATGGAATGGTAGTTGGTAGCAATGCTCGCTGATACGACGGGTAGCGGATAGTGGTGGTAGCATCGGTAGAGCAGTAGTTTCTTCTCGTATAGCTGGGAACGATCCTGGAGCCAGATAATCGACATTGGAGAGAAGACGTCTTCAGGGAACTGGCGGGAAAACGTCTGGACTTGATTTAAAGGGAGTTCCGCCTGCTGTGGAGTCCTCTACTGTTCTATACGATATATGCATATGCTAGGTGTATATACGTTGAGGTCGGGCTGGAGGATACTCCGAAGAATAGGTTTAAGGAAGAGTAAAAGAAAAGGTTGCAGGGTACCAAGGAAGAAATAGTGGAGTTGAGTGCACATGGCTTGAGCACGAAGCACACGGCATCCCACTTATACATGGTCATGACTATATATATTATATATAAGAGGTAGGTATATAGTGTCTAGATAAAAGGTGGTACCTACTATTTCCTAGATTCGTGAGTCCCAGGAAGCGAAGTGAAATAGGGACAAAAAATAGAATGGAGATATTACTATGACATTGATTTTGATTGCGTGTGATTAATTACATAAGGTAGGTTGTGCAGGTCGTTAAACTTGGATCGATGCAACGTTTCATCCTTAATCTTTTTCTTCTTCCTTGTCCATCTACTTCTCCTCCTCCTCTCGTTTTTGTACTTCCTCTATCTTCTATCTTCTTCAGCCACCTCTTCCTTTTTATTCCTCTCTCGCATCTTGCCAAACGAATGGCTATTTGTACAGTGAGAAAGTGGCGATGCAACAAGGTCAAGACTCTTATTCCCAAGCAGAGCCTGAACGCTGCTGCGACCAAAGCTGCAAGAGCTGCACCGACAATTCCGACCTTCTCGAACTCGATGAAGAAATGAATGAGTTCACTCGCCCGGAACATTGACCTTTTCTTGCGACTCGCTTAATTGTGATATATTATACGCAAACAATTGGTCAAAGTTGTGAATATAATACAGCATCCAATCTGCTCTCGACTAGGCAATGATATACGCATTCGTTATACGCGCATACCACGAACAGATCGCAACGGATCGTTGAGTGGAGCGAAAATATTATGAAAAAAAAAGGTAATAAAAAATCTTATTTCTTGCGATGACAAAAGATGCATTTATGGTGTTGGTTAATCGAAAATGAATATTGAGGGTCGATGAAGTATAATGACAAAAAAAGATGAAAGGAGTAAAAATTTAAGGAAAAAAATGTCGTGACAAATTTCGTTCGTTTCCGTACAATTCATTGAATTTCATCGAGCGTGTACTTCGTAGTACTTCGTAGTACTTCGCGGTACTTCGCGGTACTTCGCGGTAGGATGATAAACCCGCTTCTCTATGCTTCCATGCTTCGCTGGCATTCTCCGTGGCTCGGTTATAGACCCAAGAGGCCTTAACCTAGCCTAACGTAGAGAAGAGAGTACTATGGTAAGGCCCTTTCCTTCCTTCTCTTTACTTAGGATCGACTTATGCGCAAACACAGTGACTAGCGGAAGAGTGAGAGAGAGAGAGAGGAAGAGGAAGGAAGTTTCTGTGAGAGAGAGAGAGAGAGAGAGTGAGCTAGACTCACACAAACACACGTGAAGAGGAACAGTCGTTTACCGGGGGCCCGGAGCAGCCATTTTGTTATATAACTTGCACGCGAGGGTTTCTAGCGCTTGAGAAAGGGAAAGAAAGGAGGATAGAGAAAAACGAAAAAGGAGAACGAGAAAGGGAATGAGATAAAAAAAATACCTCGGAACAATGCGGCATCGCTCCAATCCTATAAGGACTCTGTGGAATACTAAACGTAACCTCAACCCTTTAGTACCGTTCCCCATTGTATCGTTCAATGGGCAATCAGAAAATTGCGATGACGATAAAGAGTCGGAGGAATTATTTATTTTTTTATAAAATTTAATTTGTCCTTTTCACAATTTTACAGTAATTTCCTATGAGTATCGACTTGGCAATTAAATAACGGGTTCTGGCGAATGGCAAGGTCTGGGGTTTTTTTTATCTAGAAACATACTGTTGGTAGATCACTCGAGAATCGGATCTAGAAACAAGATCGTTTTGCTAGTAGGTTATGGTGGTACGAGGTATTAGTAGAAAACTGGTCGGGTAACTTCATGTAATTTCTAATGATTTCAAGGCGTATAGGTACGTGCAATTAGATTGCACTTGAAAGTTCGATGTTTTCTTTTACGTATGTTATTTCCAATCCAGTCTAGAGGATGATTAAGCGCAGCAATAGACTGAACCAGATATAGAAATTTCTAAGTAATTTCAACAGATGGATTCCTCGATAATGATTCTACAATTATATCGTCATTTACATCACGTATTCTCTTAATAGTCGCTTTAAGCTAATTTACATAGACGACGCAGCTGCAGCATTGTAAGAAGAGGAATTCAGAAGAATCGTAAATTACCTAAAGACTGTCCAAGACTGTTACGCGAGGGACCCCCCAGACCTTTTAGAATTTCTTCAATGAAATAATTCCTTTATTTACCTACCCTTGTAGAACAGGTAATCCTTCCGAATGGAATATACGCGCTAAGCATTGTTAACAATTTTTATAAGCGATTCTCTCATTTACCATGAACACCTATAAGGCCATACAATTGCCGCAGTATATATATTCTGATAGTAAAAGCATTGTGACATTCCAACGGAAGTCATTTTTTTTTTATTTTTTCTTACCCTTTTCATACCTTCAAAGGATTCGCAAGAACGCGTTTATACTTTTATTCATAAATTTAAAAAAATAGTAGACGTATGTATTGTCTATGTACTAATGAACGTTTTGTCTACGATTAAGGGCGAGTTCATACGTGATTTTACTTTACCGCGAACAATTGCCCTTCGCCCTGAACATAACGAATCTGCATACAGTAATGACTTCCTGTCGTAAATGGGAAAATAAAAGCAAAATGGCCGCTTTGAACGCGGTGCGCTACGTCATGCAGAGTACTGTGTACGTATTATCTACCTACATGCATTCAGGAGCGTAGCAAGGAGTAAGGTAGTGCTATGTGCACGTTGACGTATGATGAGTTACGTGTTTTACAAGCGAGACAAATAAAAAAAATTAAGAATTAATAGCAGAGTAATGGCGTCCGCTTTTCGTACTGTTCTCTTTGACGTATGTTTCGATCGTAGGGACCATCATCCACCAAGGGTCCCAAAAATCCTACTTAGACAGTTCGCGATTATTGAATCGCCATCGAGTTACGAATGAGTCCCATAATATTTCCTGGAAGTTTTTTCAAATTCAAAGATGCACCACGTGTCGTTCGAAGAATCGCGTGGAAAAGTTATATTCCAAGGATTCGGATCCTCTAATACGTAGATTTGTAACCATTCCTCGTGGCTTTGAACCGTGTTAGTAGTGGCATCAGACCCATCTCTCAGGTTCATGTATATTTAAACGACAGTGCTGCCACTCAGGACTCGGGGCCCGTCCCTTTCTTACATGTCATTCATGTTTCTTAAAACTTTATAAACTCAATGCCGTGTACGTCTCCACCACTTAAACTAGCTGGGCCTTACAGATAAGACCCATATATGAGCAGACACACTCAAATCGATCGAGTGTCAAATTGGTCTTTTTTTTCTCCACGTTACCATAAAGTACCCTCAAAGTTGGGTCTGATATACATACGTTGAACCTTATAAATATTCCACGAGGCATCCCTTCCGTGAAGTATCAACACCTTTAGGCTGCCAGTAGTCGGGGCCCGAAAAAGGAACATGTTCTCCATCAAGTCGTGATCCTTTTACCGAAAAGGCTAAAAAAGCGTAATTCTTTGCATGCGTAAGTAAAAGCAGATATAAGGTAAAATAACCTACCAGCTATCAGGCGATCGACCGCATATGGTAATTTCGAAATTACTCGGAAAGATATTACTGTGAAACATCTCGTACCTGTCAACTACTCAAAGTTGAAGCTACTCGTTATATATGCCTTAACGCAATTCAAAACTCGAAGGGGGCTTTTCCCCTCGTAATAACGAAAAAAAAATTAACGCGTCTACGCTCACGGACTATTACTCATATATATACGCGAGAGTCGCTATATGATTAGACGAATTGGTTTAAAAAAAAATTATGAATCAAGTCTTTCGCACGATCTGAGAATGGCTTCCAGACATCCCGCAAACTTCAATGCCAGAAAGTCGTTAACCTTAGGGATGCGCAACATATGGCGCACACGTAAGAAGACCATAGCCACTTTTCTCAGTGGTGCCGCAGCATACGTAGAGAAAGAGAAAGAGAGAGAGAGAAAGAGCGAAGTGGAATAGCGAATAAAGGAAAAGAAAAAAAGAGGGAAACGAAGCGATGGAGATAAAGAACGTGAAGTTGAAGTGCGGGAGAAAAGCGCGGGAATGTCCGCGACAAGTGACAAGTTCAAAAATAAAAGTATCGTCCAAGAGTAATGGTGAGTGAGAGAGTGTACGTAGAAGAATGAAGAGTATTTACTTTAATTGGTCTCCGCACCCCTCCCCCCACCGCCCCTGTATGTTCACGTATGTATGCAACGTACGTGGGCACTGAACAATTTGGATAATTTTGTAAATTAGCCAGGTAGACCCCACTGCCTCGAGCATTCGTCCATTTCTTACGAAGTTACGTAGGCACTTACGTATATACGTGCGTATTTATGTGCGTATTCTGACACGGTTAATGCGTCTTTGTACTAGAGAAGCACCGTGTGGCTGCCGACAATAAGGGAATAAAAAGGACAAAAGAATAATTGAAATTGCCGTTGGTAATACTTTTTTTAATGCTCGATTCTTATCCAGGAAGATAGACGGAATCGACCAGTCACGTTTAGGTTCGTGCCTTGGGGATACAAATAATTAAACAGTCAGTTGGCATAATAGAGACACAAGGAAGCGGATATCAATTAAACCCCATTTTCATACACACCTTTCTATGGGGTTCTCTAGTGACCTTTTTCATCCTCAGCCAGAAACAAAATCCCTTGTAAAAACTAGCATTGCTAATACAGCGTCTCAGTTATGGTGTAAAATGTCGTGCTCTATAGAATGCTCCAAGCGATCCGTACCCCATGACAGAGGCGGCTATTAAAGTGATTACACCGCTGGTACCCATAAAGTAATTATTATGAAGTGAATTTACATATATTCATAGGAGCCAAGGCAAGAAGAAGTTCATGCGTTATACATGACAGGTAGCTAGTCAGGTAGATACCCCATAGCCATAACCATAGCTATATGTTTTAATACTCCATACAATATACGTATAATAACGTTTGAGTTAAAGTATCATTTTTTATATTATCTTCCATTATCCCATCTCGACCCCATAGAATCATATGTATACATAGGTCCCATGGATTGTTTACACTTTTTTATCCTTCTCTTTTTTTTATTATACAAATTTCAGATTACAGAAGTGAATTTGGTTTCCTTATCCGATTAGATAACTTGAAGCTTATGCTGGTCGGTACCATAGAGCAATATTTCTTTGCACTGTGCTATCTCGATCTCATCTGGCTTGGTTGTGCTTATGCGTATAAAACGCAAGACGCGGCACGTACCATGGAAATGGCGGACGCGGCTATATTGCGTTTGCGTGTATCCCTTCGCCGCAACTGCATATCTGCATTTATCACCAATTTTTCTGATCCCCCATAGACTACGCTTAACGCGAGAAAACGAGAGTGTCCGTGCTCCTTATATACCTGTACACACTACGCATCTAGGTAATGCGCACCAATGTACACGGTACGCCAGAACATGGACCCATGGACCTTATGGCTAGTCACGACACGTTAGAAAACCATCAGTACGATACAGGTCGTGTGAAAGTCGTCGATTTACAGCTTCGCTTCTGAATAAAGTCTGACACGTAGGATATGGAATTGAAAGTGACTGGTACTATGGAGTCTTGGGAAATTTGTATAGATATACAGTGGTGACCAAATGGAGTTCATTGTATTTCGTCATTGGTCATTTTGATCATTAATCATTTTTTTATTATAGTAACTTCTTCTATAACTTCAAATAATTGTACTGTACTTATTCTAAGCCCATTTACGATAGATTGTGTATATTTCGTTTACGTTTCTTTTTTTTTTTTCAGGAAAGTCACTTCGCACCTGAGTAAGGTGCCGTTTTATATACTACAGTTGCAAAAGTCGCTTCTGACGAATGCAAGGCCATGTAATTTTCACTTGCACGCCACGAAATGCAACCGCGTTACGACAATGGTTCACGAGCCACTAATTAGAGGACGTACCTATTAATTGCCACGGGGTAATAAGATTACGCATCGGCATTCGCATTCTGATATCTTTTTAAGTACCGTGGATGCTGAATAAAATATATTTATACTCATGTATTTCATTTAATTAAACTCTATCCTGAATCTATATCCATTTCCATAAACCTTACGTAAGAAAATTGGTTTTAAATTCAGCTGCATGTAGAAATGATTTTTCGTATAGGCATGCATATATATATATATATATATATATGAACCTATCTTAGAGCTTGATGTGCAGTCTCTTAAAGGGAGGTATCTACAGTAATAAATGCCATCGTGAATTAACCAATCAGCATCGCCGCTTCGGGCGAATATTCTCTCCGCACTCGTTCACTATGAAGATAAGAACGTCGCATCAGGTATACAGGTAGTTTCAGGAAAAATGCATCCTCCTTTCGAAGACGCAAAAGAACATAGTATATACCCATTTTTCGAAAATACATCCAGCTGATATACTTAGTTTTCACTTGACAGTCCATTGTCGTTGAAAGATTATCGATGCACTTATATATGCAGATGTACCGACAAAACTTTCCGAATGAAACGAGCTTCGTTAATGGCGCATCGTTTCTTATTTTTCTACTGAACTTAACGACCGGATACTCGTCCAGAATGTCCTATCTTCGTTTAGAGCAAAGAAAAGTAAAAAAAAAAAAGACGAGAAAAATAACATGCACTCGATGCATTTGTGCTTGAGTGAGGTGCAGGTCCAATATGCAGCTGTTACAAGTAATGCAACGGACACTTAAAAAAAATGGCTGCAGACGGTAATAGAAAATAGAGAATTTTGAAGACGTTATTACTGTGGTATCAAAAAACCAAATGCATATTTCTTGTACTTTACCCAACTGCATTATCGCACGAGGTCAAAATGATCGATGAATGGTTCACGTACCTGTAACGAGAGTGAGAATTGTAATTAATACCCATCCTTAAATAATTCCCAGATAATTACAGATTACTCGTAAAGGATAACGACGGCGCAGCTCACCCCATTGAAATCATGAAAATGCATTGGCGAATCTATCCCTGCACAAGATGCATTACATATCCAAGCGATGCATATAACTCAGTGCATACAATGCATTTGCAGGACATTCCGTCGATTGAGAAAGTACTGTCCACATGGAACGAAGTCAGCTACTCAACGTATCAGCGGAAACGTATGCAGCCATGTTACACGATACCATACATGCCTGCTGGATGCAGTTGAAGATGCACCACATGAGTATATCTTATAGAATCAGCAGATATTTTTCAAAAACTATTGCTAAAGCTGCACCATTTCTACTGGACTTTACGTTGGATCTAATCGAATTAATTCTCCTTTTCCCTCATGATTCTAAATCCACGCACGAGTATCCTCCAGCCATAACATATACAATACCATATACCAATATATATATATATGTGTAACTGGGCAAGGTCTTGAAATAGCCA
Source organism: Hartigia nigra (assembly GCA_031001745.1). Lineage (NCBI taxonomy): Eukaryota > Metazoa > Arthropoda > Insecta > Hymenoptera > Cephidae > Hartigia > Hartigia nigra. The sequence continues at coordinate 805,831 of JARPRG010000598.1, read as the reverse complement.
TGAAAAGTTAGCATCAGCCATTTAAAAGCCAGTCATAAAAGGGAAAAATCTTTCTTAACTTGTGGAGGTACTTTGCCTGGTAAAGTAACGTGCTTTATGACTTGTTTACGGCGCGTAATCGAACCAGGTGGCCGCGAGTAACGCGCTGGAAATGACGTAAGGAAGATAGCACTAAGAGAAGGAGATAGAGAAGGGACTGTTAGATGACTCTTGTTGTTATTATTATTGTCGTAGTAACACGGATCATTTTTCATGAAGCAAAGGAAGCGAGGAATCGCTCGCTATCGCTAGAGTGCCTTGCTTCTTGAGTGTCTTGCGAGGACGTGAAAGTTTCACGCTAATGACATTCGGAGCCATTACTTGGTCCAAGTCAGATCGACGAAACGGTTGACGCGTGTGACACGTGTACTTATGGTAGCAAAACCGTATGCATTGGTACTACCGGTAGTAATGGGTTAAGAGATTGAAGCCATTAAGTGATGACAGAGTTCCGTCATTAATAAAGCGCCATTTTGAATAGAATAGATAAGTTTTATAATTTTATGGTAAATTTCTTATTTTTATACCTGCGAAGTTCACGGCCGAGTAATCGATTGGCTAAAAAAAAATATCCATGATATAACGATTAATCAGTTATTATGCAATGTCATAAGAAGTAGCCTCACAGTGTACTGGTAGAGGCACTAATTTTTTTTTTTGTTACGTCATCGTGTAATTTTTTCCGGACGTTCATCCGTCACATTTTTTTTAATCAGTCAGAAAGACGTGCTTCGATTTCTGTGTGTACAATGGTTGAACGTCCTATAAAACAATCAGGCATCATATGAAAGAAATTATATCGCTGTCGTCGGACGATTCGTCTTGATCGCTTAAGATACCGAAAAATCGCTGGTACGTGGCCACGCGTTGATAGGATTCTGAGAAAAAAAAGAAAGACAGAACATAAAAAGATAAATAACGCACAGAGTTTCAGAGGCCGAGAATTTCTCAGGCATTAAATCGCGTGTCTAATCTGCATACGATCCAGGTTGAACGTCCTGCAGTTGTCTTTGGGCACCGTTCCTTGCTTTGGTTTCACACGAACGGATTCCGGTTCGGTATCTCGAACTGGCCTAAGTCTAGGAGTATTTTTTAGAAATTTCTTATTTTTATCTGTATACGTCATATTTAGTTTGTGCATTTTTCATGTGACGTTTATTCAAGTTATAAATACATATAGATAAGTGTGTTACTTAGATCTTTTCTTCTTGATTGTTTTGGAAGATTGTTTTTGAAACGCGTATTGCCGGTTATGCATCGACGAGTGTGACCACTGTTCACTAACAGAACTCTGTAACTTCATCCATTTTAACTAACAGACTACCGAACCTTGGAATCGTACGCTACTAAAGACACAACAAAAACAAATGCGAACAGTACCTAGTTAAAGAATTTAACGATTTTTTCGTTTGAAGTTGTCAGGTACTTCTGCTACTTTTCTTATGTATTTTTACTATTAACGATCGTGGCCAGTTTTCTTTTTTCCTTATCGGGTCAAGGTGCCGTTTGGTTCACTTGGCAAGGAAATTCGTAATACCACCTGAAATTTACATGTTTTATGCGTCCGCAACGCCCAGTAATAAAGCCGACTGGGCGTGTACGAACTTTAAGAGTATAGAGTCTTGCATCCCATGGTAAATTCATACGCGTTAGGTTGGCCACACCGTAGCCATTCTCAGCTCGCTCCAACCCTCTAACCCGTAATTACCTTTTGATACGGTAAAATTGAAGGTCAAGGGTCGACCCTCTCCTCCCGGCTAAAATTGCCAAAAATAATCAACCGTAAAAATAGAATACTAAGCTATATAAGTGAAAACACTATATACATTATACCTGATTTCTCTCTTCGTTACTACTCAAGAACAAACAGGTAGAACAAGAGTTCTTCTATCCGTTAGAGAAATTATTATGAGTCGCCAATTTTCGCCGCGGACTAATTATCACCCGTAATCAGCAGCTGGAAGTGGCAGGAAAGTGGCACGAGGTTGCCGACTCGAAAGACTCATAATCGCTTTTAAGTAAATCGCACTTTTGTTCCGTAAACAATAATAAGTATCAACCCGTATGCACCCGTGTATAGAGCACGTTAGTAACACGACATACATATTAAGCACAAAGCAAAAGTTCCAAAACATATCTTTTGTATACCGCGCATGCATATTCAGTTAAAAAATTTTGTGTCACAGGAGTATCAGTTTTGTTTCGGTATCATTCAAAAGACAAGCACCGCTCGCAGGCAGGACGTTGAAATACCGGAGAGAAATCAGACGGTGAAGTAACTGTTTCTCCTGGTGTTTCTCTTGGTTTGCTTGGTAAAACGAAGCCATCGGGTCATTCCTCGTGTTAGCTCGAGTCGTTTTATGCATAAGAGTCTCGTCCTTTTTAGCATTCGAACAAGTTTGTACAGTTAATTTTGAAGTGAAGTACACAGCAGACGCAATATTACGGGTTCCGTGGCTCTGGACCAGTCGGTGAAGGAAGCTGGTGACGGAGTAGAGGGAAAAAGAGAAAAAGAGACGCTGAGGAGTACGAAAAGAGATAAAAAAAAAGAAGAAAAGGAAATGATGGAAAGAACCATAAGAGAGGAAGGCTGTAGTGGACCGTTACGAACTGAGGTCACACGGACATCTGCATGGATGGTATTCCACTTTGGATCCCTTCCCCAACCCGTGCAACTGTTAAGGCATTATTTTTTTTACATACAAAAAGTGCGCCTGGAAGTTTAAAGAATTTTTGGAAAATACTTCAAACACCTTCTACAGTACGGTAATACTTGTTTACCTTTTTTGAGCTTGTACGACAAATCCGATATACTTGTACTGCATAGCGTCGCTCGATAGGAACGCTTGAGAATGAAAATAGTATATGTTTTTCTCTAGCGAGAGAGGGAGAGAGATAGAGTTTCTCGCACGACTACCGTGTAGATAATGTAACTATGCGTGTAAGCAAGCATCGTGTGTTTAAAAGACGAAAAACAGTCATGGACATTATAAATGCACTGCTTTGGGTCCCCTTCGATTTTCATTTGGGGGCCACAACTCCACGGCCGAGCGAAAACACTTTATCATGGACGCGAAGCGGGGTCTGTTGTTGAAATTAATAAGCGCCAAATAAACGAAACGACAAAGACAAATGGTAGCGCATTGTACGCGGATGAGCATACAGCCTTATAGTCGGTGCGTGCTCGCTTATTATTTTATTTTCGTTCTTTTTCCTCGTATTTATTTTATTTTGTTATTACTCTCACAAATTCCGCCAGAGGCCACTGTGTACCCTGATGATTAAAAAGATCTTTGGACACGTCACTTCCCATCGAGACTTTCTTTTATTTCGACAGGATATACGTAAATTCCGATTATATTATTGGCTCCTATTTACATCCGAATACACGATACGCACTAGTTGCACAATAAATTCTATTATACATTGTATTAAACATTGCCAATGGTTCACGAGGTCATCGAACGGATATATAATCAAGTTGCCGGCTGTCTAGCCTAACCTAATCTACCTTGTCAAATTTCCCTTTCGTATTTTCGGTCAGTGCATTCATACGTGTTTTACCATATATACATACACTTTATAATGTGAATGCACGTAAAGGGGCAGCTTCGTACATTATTATTTCGTAAATCGTCTCTGCTGCAATTAGCCACGCCAAAGTCACTGACTGATCCTTTTTAATTACAGTTCGCTGTTCGATTTCGCGGCTGGTTTGACACATGGCCGATACACGGGTGTCTCGTTTACACGTGAAAGCCTTTATTGGTCAATCTCGTTAAGCTGTGTCAACATACCCACAAATCCTTGTAGGATCTAATGGAGTTATATTGTACACATATGGATACCGTGTGGACGTCGAAAGTCTTGATCGAATAACCCTACGTCGTATATGCATGTATATATATATATATATATATATATATATATATATATATATATATGTGGATAGCGATTAACCGAGCTTTCTATCTCTTACAGGGAGACTAGAATATCACGTTGTACAGCGCCTGTAATGACTTTCCTTTTTTGAATTGGACAAGAAGCAGCTGGGTTAGCTTGTTTGATTTTACGGCGGATGCACGTATTACGGTACTTTTACTCGCCGAATAAAAATCTTTAATGATCTCATGGCATTTTGCTTAAATTCTGCTTCCGCCTTTGGAATGCTAGATGAACGATACGAGAACGATTACAATTCTCATAGTTATATACGAACGTTACGGTACAATTATTTACGACACATTGAGATTCTGTGATAATATATTTTAATACCTTTGATGATTTTTTTTTTTAATTCGGTAAAAAAATCACGACAATTCACTCCACAACATTGCCGTCCTCCATGACACCGGACGATATTCCAAGAAGTTTTTCCATTTCCAAATGAAAAAGATTATTAGCTTTATCTCCTCGGACCCAAGGCTATCGTGGAGGATTCTTCGAATATCTTTCAAATCTCTTCGCTTGGCTTACTCGAAGTCACCGTAGCCCGAGGTCCTTCGTCCTGACCTCACGAATCACTACTGACCATCATCATCTTCGTCGTTATGATTATTATTATCAGCATTTAATCGTCTATACAAATCGTGAAATCAACCTCTAATTACCTTTCGATAATAATGTTATCGAAGGACGAGTGTAACGGGTGTGTATATATACATGCGGATACAGGATGTACGATAAAGAGAATAAATAGAGATGAAAGTAATGAAAAAAAAATAATAATATAATAGGAATAATGCAAAGCCGTGTCAAGGGAGACAGTAAAAGGAGAGGAGAGATGGATTAATAATAATAATGATGTTGAGAAAGAAAATAAGAAAAAAATTAATAAAATAAGAAAATACACCGATAGAAGAGACGTGCATCGCTAGTACTTACAGCCGACATGAGATCCTTTATCGGACTGGATGCAACATAGCAATTATGCGTCACCTCACGTCCGTCGAAGGACACGGGCCGACTCCAAGGAAAAAATAGGGTTGACTGTGCGATTGCAAATTGCACCGAGTTGCACTCTAGACTCTTCGGGATCCATGGTGATGCACCGTGTATAGCAGTAGAGAGGCCTATTTCAAAGTCAAAGGTTCCGCAAGCGTAGAAAACTCCGAGCCAAAGGATAGGTTAGAATGATTGCATGGGATGTCTGGGAATTTACGGCGCCATAGAAATATCCTTTGGGATCCTTTTATTCTTTATCCCTTTCCTCTTTTCCTTTTCTTTTTCTCTCTCTCTCTCTCTCTTTCTTTCGCTCTCTCTGTCTTTTCTTGGCACTACAAGCGAAGAACTATCGGTCCTTGCTGCTTTTAAATCACGCGCCATTGCACTTTTTTGAACATTGAACAACCCGCGCATGCGCAGAAGTTCATGCCATTCGACATCCAATGATTATCATTCGATCTGTATATGTAAATTGTAACTTATCTCTCTTTTAGGCTTCTTTTCGTACTTTGTATCGGTTTGACAGTGTCACGTTTACCGCGCGGATTCACAGATGGCGCTGTTATCGATTCCACTAGGCCGTATCGCTGGCTTTGTGATGATTCTCTTATTGGTAAGGAGTAGCAACAGCACGGGCCGATTTTATCGTATGCCTAGCATGGTGGAAAACCTGTTACTCGAGAAGTGTTAATGCAACGCGTTCCTCATCTGTACGCACGATCGCTAATAAATTCTAGCGGACTTCGATAACTCTAAACTTCTTTTATTTCTATTCGCTTTCCTATGGATAATCTACGATTACCATTGCCCCATTGCACTTCTGATATAGTCGCGCATTTATATTTTAACGTATTTCGATTTAAACGAGTTGCCTACGTCAAAGGGGATTACATTCGTCTAGAATATTTAATGCGATCAGAATTTGCAGGTTAGGAGGTGAAATTTTGTATTGCTGAATTCGCATTAGAGTTTTTTTATCATTCGTATACGCAATGCGTCTATGTATATGTACTATAGGTTCATTGGCCCTGCGAAAGATTAAATGCTTGATATTTTTTTGATCATTAATTTTTAAAACCGGATTCTCTTCGCGCGCGTTATTCATACCGTGAATATTCACATGGCGTTTCGTAATCCAATGGAATTTACGCTCAGTGATTATACGTGCATGTCTATGCAACTTTTTATGCGAATTTTGAAAATCCTAAACATATACTTTTCTATATTACAGATAATAATTTCTTGTATCTACGAACGTACGCATGCTTTATCGTCTATTCCAATAAAATTATCTTGAAAGTCCATTAATTTTCATAATCCCACGATATCGTGCGGAAAATCAGTTACATGTTGTATTAAAGATAGACCATTTTTCCTCTGGGAAAGTGAAGGAAAAAATAGGACAATTTTCTCTAGACATTATTTTTCTCATCTATTTTAAAGGGGGAAAAAATATGAGAAGTCTACGATGCGATTGCCTACGTACGAATCCTGCCAACCTAATGGACGGCGTCTCCACAGTTTGAAAAAATGTTTTTTTTTTTAAATAAACGAGTCTCCGCAGGCCGCGAAACAACTTATCCCAACACTAATTGACTGTCTGGCAAGGATGGTAATGAAAAATCGAAGAAAATCTTTTAGCTCAGAGACAGACAGACACGCTCATGAAGATATCACTTTGTAAGTAGGTATAAATCGTATATACTGCTGGTCTTAGATACATATATAGTTACACACGTGCCGATTTCTACGTGGGCGACGAAGAAGACCTCGAATACGTCTGACTGTTTGATTTGTATTAAAGATACAATAAAGAAATGGCATCGTAAGAAGTAGATAATAATAAACACTTAATACATTATTATAATACATAAGTGCACGTATGTAAAAAATATACAAAAAATACGAAGAAATAAATAAAAATGTTATATATTTTATTACAATTGAAATATAATAAAGAACCGTATATATCTTAATATAATAACGAGCAATGGCAGAATGACTGGAGGCTATGTTTATAAAGCGCGTTAAAGCCAATCGGTAGCCAAAGTAGGTGTTAAACGTGCCATGTATTTTTTTTAAATTAATTTATGAGAAAATCAACCAGACGTTCGTGGGAACTCGTCTGTATGTGCACATATATTATTATGGTGCTCCATGGCACCATAGAGTAAGCAGAAGCAGGTTTTTCAAGAAACGCGCTCTCTTAATTCCTCCTTCTTCTTATTCTTCTCTGCTTTGTCTTTTTCTTCTGTCTCTCTCTTTTCCTTCTTTCTCTTCTCTCCCGTTTCATTTGCTACTCTCCGTGACCAGAGAGTACTGTTACTTGGCCCAACTGTCTGTTTCTCACCGGTTATGGTCTCTCGACACACGATATTATAACTATAGCTACTATAACCAGCACTTATAAACACGAGGTTCAATGCAATTCTCGACTGCAAGTAGAGTGCAAGTATCCACTGCTCTTAATTGATCTTCTCCAACAATCGAATTAGAATGCATTATATATTTGATCTCAGAGTGTCTATCAAGACGGCTTTCACCATATAACGTTGTTGGATGCACCATGGGATTCTATGGGATGAAATACAATTTTTATAGAATAATTTTGCTCTGAATTTTAATTGTAGAAAATTATAATTTTTTTTTAATAAATTTTGTGTAGTATTTCACGATGGAGCTTTGGAAGCTGCAGAGAGATACTGCGCAATTCATATAATGAGAACAGTTGCGATGCGCAGCATTCAAATGTAATGTTTATTCAAGTGCATAATGTAATGGTTATATGCATTTATACATGAAAGTATTCGCATCCAGCTGCCGATATACGACACGCAAAATCTTGACTGTGCTCTTTCTATCTCTTGGAATTCTTGAATTTTTCTTCGAGGAGGGTTATACAGGTATGTAATAATTGGTAGATAAGGAGAGTCATAGTGGTTCTCTTTAGCGTATGGTAAATTGCAATTTGCAGGGAAACGCTAGAATGCAACGAAACTGCATGGCAAATTTTGCAGCAAGAACGTCCGAGAGAATATTGTACGGCGACGGTCAAATGCATTTTGTGTCCTTTGTATTGCGGCAAAATGGATTTTTATTGCGTGCACATCTCATTGGCCACAAAAGTACGGGCGAAGGTTACCTTTTGTGATACAACCACCTGCAACTGCGAACTTTGTAATAAATTTTAATGAAAAAAAGTATCGTCGCTTCTAATATTATTCTTGACGTATAAGGAAAAATTGTAAGTAGTGGAAAAAATAAATAAATGAAAGATTACAATTTCAAACCAAAAATGGAAATGCTCAATACTGTGCTTGGCATTCTAGGTAATATTCGTGTCTCGACGACGGCAAGTATGTCTTTTATAATTGCACATTTTTCTGGTTGAATCTTGCTACTTAACGATATTGATGAGTATTGCCAATTTATGCTAATCGCATGCACTCAGGTAGGTAAGACAATTTTTTTTCATTTTCCAAACAGGAATCTCGGTAAAGTCTCAAAAATATTTTTCCAAACTTCTTTCGTTAATCTGTAGAGTCAGAAAAAATTGTTTTTATCGCCAGAATTAATTCCCATTTGCAGCACCTATTACAGCGGATGCCGCATGCACTTTACGGTACATGAAATTCTCGGGGCTTTCCTTTCCAGTAAAATTGCAACGTGCATTGCTTATCGCGCGAGATTGACAATTTTACAGCGGATGCAATTGCACCGATGTACCCGGTAGGTACCTATCTATATATACCATAGGTGTACCTATGCACTTCCGCGATTCCACAGAGAACGCATATAGTCACTGAATCTCTCCCTTTTTCTCTCTACGGTGCGGAGAGAATCCTGCGTTGCACTTTCACCGAGTACCGAGTATCTCTGATGCACTCTACGAATGCAAGTACACATTCATCCATAAAGGCGGATTCTAAATCGCAGACAAAGCCATAAACTGCCTCAAGGCGCGTTTCGTTCGCTACGATTTTACCGACTGACGAGAGGATGCACGCTTTTCGTAGAAGTAACTGTGGGCGTGCAACTATTGCAATTTGCAGTTGAGGCTTTCACCTAAGCGATGCACTCGGTTGCAATACTGAACTGCAACACTAACGTGCCAGGTATTACAGACAACCATAGACAAAAATAATAAAATTCCAAACAACATAAGTGTTCTGAGCTCTAAATATAATTGCAGTGGTATGCCATAAGAAACGACACATGCAATATAAATTAAATATATTATTATTTTGTAGTATCGCTGTATGCAGTTCTAAGAAAGTGTGTTTAAAATTGATTCGATGTTGTGTACATGGAAAGTGCATTTAAAACGGTAGCCGAATTAAATATTGCATCGTAAATATATACGTGGGTAGATGGTTGCATGGCGCTCGTGCCAGAAGAAAAATGCGCATCTTTTCACCGTGTATGCATTTCTATATGTATGTCGGATTCAGTTGTGATCAATTCAATGTTCGATATTCAATAACTCTAATTAACGGAGGGGCCACCGTGTGCAACATCGCGTGTAAAGAAAGCTTCGAGAGCGGCGAGTGCAGTGAAAAATCCGTTCCTCTGCATGATGGAGATGACTGTCCTGAGGCTGCATCTTTGAATTACGAGCACAGCACACACGCTGGTAATTAGACCTCTATCATTCCATGCGTATGCAACGACTATACGCGAGTGCAGTGGGCCTTGATGCAAGTGCATTTTTCATTGCCGTGAAAACACGAGACTGTCGTAAAATTGAAATAGGAGCTGTATCCAGAAGGATGAGAAAATTAAAATAACAAAATGTCTATACGAAAGCATCGAAGATGAACATTGAAAATATATAAAGGTAATCGAGTAGCTGTGTATATATATATATATATATATATATATTCGAAGAAGCTTATAATATACATTTACATGCAATTCCCAAGATTGTAACGTGTAACCTATATCCCCACTGCTCTCGATACCCACATATCGAGCCGCGTGTTTTATCCCCTCTGGAATCCCGTTTTGAGATAAGAAAAAATGATGCAGGCAGCCTGAGATAAAAAGTGCAAAGTAACGTTTCGAAAACATGTTGGAAATCGTGTCTACCCTCGTCGAATGAATGGCCGTTTCATACGGGCTGCCAGTGCGCCAACTGACAGTGGTTGCAGGGTGCATTAATAGTGTGCAACGTGGCGTGCATTGGGCTTGCACCTGCTTTATTAACGCGGTCATATCTCAGAGCAGTAGACATTCGCTATGTCTCCTACAGTGAAGGCGAAGAAAAGAAAAAGGCCGCGAGGAAAATATTTGAAAAAGAAAATGATAAAAGATACGAAGCATAAATTTTGTACAGTCTATATATATATATATATAGACAGAGAGGTCCTGTGAGATAAGAGTAAATATATAGGGACACATTTAGAGAGAGAGAAAAATAATATCTTTGAAAGAATTGGTCTACAGTCACCATAATTTTGACCATGGATGGGTCTTGCGCGGGTCCATTACGCCAGAAGTGGGACTCACGTATTCTATGTAATTCCCTGGGAAGGTGGCGGCCCTGTTCTAAACGGCCACGAGTAACGTAAATTGCTTTAGATTTCTCGTGCCAAATACAGAACGCTGAGTTTTACGTAAGATAATGCCGCGCACTACGTACAGTATTATGGATTACGCGTCTTGCCAGTCTTCTTCGCTTATTTGGCATTTGTTCGAACAATGGCTTTGCCGGATCTGGGAGAGTGTCCAGGATGAATATTTTTTTTTAAAATATGCAAATTAACGAAACAGTAAAAGCTTGGCATCCTTTCCATTTATACGATAGTCCAGATGACTATTACTCAATACACGGATTTACCGAGTAAAATGAAAAATAAGAAGAGCATTACTTTGCTGGGTAATCTATGAAACAAGCTGTACAAACGTGTAGCCTATCTTGCGGCCATTCTCATGCTCGATGCCTGAATCCTCACTTCACATGTCAGATAACGATCGTACATAGAAGTAATCTTGTGCGTCGATATGAATGGACCTTTACGCTGTCAATAAACGATGCTGCGGCCTTATATAAGGTACAGAGAACCTGAAATATTATACAGAGCCTTTGTGCGGCACTATAAGAGAAACTTGTATATATTAGACAGTGGAAATATTTTAAGACTAAAATAATAAAGATTGTCTTTCAGTCTTTGAATCTTCCTGGTAGCAGATTTCTAGAGAGAATGGCCTAAGGGATCGTCTATTGTTGAGATTATGAAATCGAGATAGCATAGATTTATCTGAGAATATCTATCAAAGACCTTTGAACTTCGAGATTCATCTGACCATCGAAGATCTGTATATATCTACCATAGTACCATGTATGTATAGCATAAGCCTGGAGACTGTATGAGCTTGGATGAACGAACTTAGACAAGATTTGTGCCCAGACTTTCAAAGCCATTACATTATTTTATATTTGTCACTAACTTATATACATAGTATATACGTATATATTATATATTTCTATGGCTATGTACAAAGACTAGAATCCCAAGACTCATTTTCTCGTAGGATCGGTTGACCTAGCGTGAGAAGATCGCTAGAAGATACATGACTACCAACCACGCCTACAATACCTGTATATACAAGTCTGCGTGGCTATGCGTGTCGCGTTGTAGATTGCAAAACATACCTGATCTTACCAAGTCCATATGTCCATGAATAATCTTACAGAATTGCAGGTACGAACCTCTATCATTCATCGCGTAATGCTAAAGAGTTTTTCTATTTTCGAAATTCCACACATAAGACTCCATGCTCCGTATTTACTCGACACTGCAAGGTTTTATGTATTAACGTTCCACGTAATGGATGCATTTAATATTGTACCACAGATTCTTTACGTAAACTTAACGTCACCAGATCGTAAAACAATAAGTTTCTTGATAATGCGAGCTGTCAGGATATTTCCGGCACGACATAAGTGACAGTCCTTCGCGAGAATGAAGAAGAAGCAGCAGCGCCGCGTGGTGGAATAACGTCGCATCAATAGGACAGTCAGCATTGTAACGTCGGTTAGCTGCTGTCTTTAAGGGGTTGGCGGAGTGTCAATGGTCGTTTTGAGTTTCTTATACCAAACAAATTTTCATTATTTTGCATAAAACTAGTATGCAAGTAAAACAGTACAGCTTGTCAAGTATGCATGCATTGTATTTATACGAAAATATATTATCACATTCTTATAAATTATATTTAATTTTCAGATTATATAATCCCCAGTCTTCCCGAGGCAGATAATACATTTTTATATTTTGAGATCTTTTCGAGAAAGAATAAGTAATTGTCTACTCCATTGGATGGCAACTAACCAATTCGTTTCATGCCGTGAGAGATCCTCGTAATTTAAAGTTAAGTGACTGGTATCGTATAGTTCTTTGAAGGTGTTGTTAAAGGTATTTCAAACGATCGATAGATAAGTCTTAATATACGTGGTAATTGACTGGCACGGGTAAGTAATGGGCATTAGTATAATTGCGCACCCAAAATTTTATACGCCAGTGTATCATACTGTTATTATATGGAAATTATCTTTTCTAAAAGAATATTCAATGCAGTGAAGAAAAATGTGTACCTTTCCATCATGGTGAAATTGCAGCCGAATTTTGCGGTCACGTATTTACCTGCAGGTGGTATTCACTTTGGTTTTCTTTTTTAGAATATGCGAACACCAGCCAACCGTGATTACTGAATAATTTGGTAAAATTGATTTTTACGCTTATTAAGGCTGTTATATATTTTTTTTGTGGTTTGTATAAAAATTACAGGGTAATTCAAAGTTACTCCTAAAGTATATATAGTGGTAGTTTATTATTCTTTGACAGGAACAAAGAAATTCTATATTCAGACATCTAAGCAATCCATTTGCATTATTGTATCTTAAAGGTACAAGTACAGTTATACCCTGAAGGCCTTATTCCGTGAGATAGTCAAGGTGATTATTGACCCAGGTTCCACGCCATGAGTGACTCTACAAAAAATGAAGAGGAAAAAAGATCTGCTTTCAAAACCCAAACTGCTCAAAACTACATCTTTCTAGGCTACAAATATGGCATAGGAGTTGAGCGTGGCGCAATTCGGTGAGAGTAGAATCTTACGATGAAAAGTTAAGATAGGAAACGAAACTGGCCACGTAACACGTCGAGATCCATTCTAGGATTCACGTTATGGAATACAGCGCATGTCTGTCAGTAAAATCTTCCTAAAGAAGTTTTATTAGTAGCGTCCACAAGTATCCATACGTAATCTTATTACCAGTTGGCTGTACACGTAACATTAACGAAAATAGTCAGGTACCAAAAAAACTTATTAGAGTCTCCCGCCAAGTACTTTATAGCATAACGGCTTATAATTACTAAGTAATTGAATAATTAATGGGATGGATCAGTGAAATTTTTTATAAAATCGGTCAGTCCAAATCGCACAGTTTAATTATGTGTAGGTTAATGAGATACTGTTGCTATATTTAGGTGTATCGTACCGTTAAGGCGGATAATAAATTTTATTACGTTCCATTTATTATTTACTATCTTATCGAATTAAAGTCTGCGATTTATACGAGCGACCATTGAATTAGTATAAATCGCTCGCGGAGCATCGACCGTATGAATCTTTCGCTTATCCGTTGCTTGTCTAATTAAGTCTGCGAGGTTTGTGCTCTAATTAGGATCTCATCCAAAAATCCTGTAAGGAATACCAACAAAGACGAAACACCGCCACGCTTGGTAATCAGTAGATTAACATTGAATAGGCCTATTTTTTTGTTTCTTCCCCCCCAAAGGTGAACAACGAAGCAGTGGATGACTTCATTAAACTCTAGTTATATCGGAAGAATTAATCAATGATTAAAATAATACAATTGCTTACAATAATTATTAGATCAAATTTGTCTGTCATTTAAAAAATTATTCGTATATCAGTATATTTTTTATTATCCATTGTTACATTGGAAGTAGATCTTACAAAATAATTTTTGCAAATATTAATTCAACGTGTTTCCTTTTTTGAAAAAGTGTAAAATTTTATTTTACACAGAATATAAATGCCGTAATTGTACCTTTAGTTCTTTATTGAATATTAACAATATTTTTAAACTATGTTTTCACGCAATTCTTGAACCAAGTATTATTTTCAAGCTTGAACGCACATCGCCAATGGTCGATGAGTTAGAAGCAAAATGAATCTAATTCACTTTATCGTGTTCATCGTTTAAATGAAATCAAAAACATTTCCGTACAATGTAACTGTAGATTAATCTTTACCGATGAGAATAACTCATTGTACATGATATTATATAATAATTCAAAAAAATACATGGACTACAGTTACCTGTATAGCAATTTTAATTCGTACAGTAATCATTTTGATATTATCCGTATAGTAATAACAGTATAGCAATGAGTAATTTATCCTGTAGATGAACCAAGTCTCTTGATTGATATGCACCCGGCTCTCTCATATTCTGATCTTGTCAATTAAATCATTAGGTCATTTTATCACGTGTCTCATGAATACCTGATATTTTCTCATATAACTCAGTCACTCATATTCATATGAATAATGCTCTGAATATATCATTTACATTTCCACGAATATTACTAAGAATATGAGTAACTGTAAAGACTCGAAGGTCTCGTTACTGTAAATTATCAAATTACAAAGCATTTTGCATTCAACTAAATAAATTATACGAGCCTTGACCGAGTCTCTTGATGCAATTAATTTTATTTATTAAATATAAAATCTCCTTGTCTTTAGATACGTGTTAAATGATATCACGAAACGTGACTCCGTACGAAGAGTAAGAGTATTCTTGAAATTATACTTTTTTTAGTGTCTCTCTGTCATGCTTGGCATAAGTAATTGTCACGGTGTCAATCCAATTTACTAATTGTACGTTGAAATTAGCATTTGACTGCGCGAAGTTCAAAACACTCGGAATCATTGAAGAATATTTCACACTGATGTCTCACGATAAACATTATGCGTGGTTCACATTCTTTACACGACTTGAAATTAGTCACGTTATCCGGCCATAATGCTTGAGGTGTAGCATTTTATTTTTAGCCTTCACCGACTGGCACCATTGAATTCAAGATCCCCAAGGAAGTTCGTTTACATCCTTAAAGAAGCCAAGGCCTATGGTTGTTCTTGTCACTGCACCAATTACATTGTGTCAATAATATTTATAAATGACAAACAAATTTTTAACTGAAAATCTTAAGTTTCAGCTAACTCAAATCAATCAGCCATTACATACCTATGTATACTAACCAGTATACAATTGTTTTTCCAAAAAACCGTAATTACATTTGCAATCAATTGAATGTTTAAGAAATGGACTCTCCCAATATATTTATACAAAATAACGATTGGAATCGTTAGAAAAATTATATTAGTCTGCGCAACTATCGCGATATAAATAATCTATAAATCAAGTTAACGTTAAGTAAACCAACCAGTTTCGATTATATAACTATTCAACTAAACTGAAATGTTAATTTGCTTCGACTACGTAACGCGTCAAATAAAATCAGAACTCCTGATGCAAATTCGCGCCATTTTCGGAAAGAAATGGTATAGCATTTCTGTATATACGGCAGCGATCGTTTATCGTTGGAGAAAGGAGCCGATCACCTTGCAGTACAGTAAAGTTCAATGGCGAATCGAGGCTCGCTACTATTTATTTTATTGGTACGCTTCACTTGTTAACCGGCTCGATTCGCCAAGTGAAATCGCATTTTTGCAGAAATCAGCGAAGACGTTGGCGTGCTGACGATCGCATATAAAAATAATATACCCAGTCATTTAATATATCAACTGCCAATCAGCATAACGTTAATACATATTTTTTAAGAGAAAGTCATTCATTATATTTTTTAACATATATTAGCTTCATATCCAAGTCCATATATGTGTGTGTGTGTATATATATTCTGTATATTATATCCTACCCATCCGGTTGTCTACAACGACTCAATGAAGATTTTCTATACTTTAATGGAAGGAAGATCGTCCTTCGTGCTGTTCCTGTTCCTTTTTCTTTCTCTTCTTATGTTGATCCTCTTCCGATCCATCCTAACGATCCAGGATCCTCTTGGGATCATGCCAACAAAGGGCTATGAACTTCTAACGAATGCCTTTCCACCGCGACTAATGGATTAAGGATTCCCCAAGCAATCGGCGCACGAAGGATGCATTATCTTAAGCTGACCCCGTAGAAACGACAAGACCCCCATCATCAGATGTGGGAAAATTAGTAGAGTTCAGATCCAAGAATTATATTATATGTATATATATATATTTTTTTTTATCCGCAACTTTCTCTCATATAACCTTTCACAATTCTCAGGGGAATCTTTGAGAAACGATGCACATTATAGATATACATATATAGGCAGTTACAATAATTTCCAAAAAATCGAATATATCGATCTTACAATAATATTATATACGAGTCTCCTGAAGGATTCCTACAGCGCTAATGATCGTTTCTGAGAAATTCCCTCGCCCCCCCTCAGAAAAAAATATAATTAAATTGATCTCGATGCGATTGAAAATCCTCTATACCCTAGCATAGCTCATTTATCCGACAAAGAATGATACTGCTGAGTTTCGATGATAGTCATTAACTCCGTTAACAGATTTCGCGTGACTGGTAAGAATCGCGAAGATCCATATCCAAGTGGCAATGCTGATGACGACGACGATGATAATCAAGTGCGAAGGTGCATTCTGGAGTAAAGGAGCCTTGCGCTGCGTATTAATCATGGCAATCCCATGATGGTAGTACGTTAATTGCTCAAGGTTTTCACCACCGTGCATACATATATTTGTATACTACATTGTCGAATCTTTATACAGCATATCCACGTAAGTGTATCATGCTCTCATTGCTATGTATGCCAAGAGTCGATCCTTTACCATGTATATCAGGCGCATATGGATCGCCTGCCATGTATCACGAGTATCCAGTAAATAAGAGGCGTCGATACGTATTTTCTTGGGCGTGAGAAAATAAACCAGTGGACTTATACGGCGAGGATAGAATAATTAAATAATACAATTACCAATAACAGTGCATAAGGAATAAAAGTATACCAATGTCGTACAGTCAGTTTCAAAGTATATCTACTGATCTTTTGCAAATGTATTTATACAAGGTTTTTAAATAGAAATTCATTTCTGTCCTTTTCATTCATTGTTTAATCTTATAACAAAAAGTTCAACAATACCCAAACACGTCAATCTTCTCGTTAAGATGTTGACGCAATACAACGTGACATTTTGATATATGCTTATGTTTATTAAGCTTAGAACTTACAATAATATATACATAACAAATAGAATGACTTTCCTAAGATAAAGCACGATCGCTTAACGCGAGACGTTCGTGCCGTGCGTTAAGTCGTGGGATCGGTATGCCGATACGTTTTTGCGTAATGGAATAATAAGAGGCGGATAAGTCTCCAAGGACTCTCTAATCGTTAACAATACGTGTATACATAACGAAGTATATACGTATATTATATATAGGAAATACGAAGCAACATTAAAATCTCTGGGATTTTTCAGCATTGAAATTCTATAGGAGTTAACGATGAAAATTATTTAATTAAGTTGTCCAAATGTATTTAGAGATATATACAATGTAATTTGTAACTAGGAATGCACGGGTCGTTGGGATAAGGAAGACGCACGGTAAACGAGGAAAAAAGTCTTTGGTTTGGTTTTGTATTTAGGTTCAGGAGCAAAGTGAGCCGTTTGTCAAGTAATTGCCTCTGCTCATCGGCCACTATAGGTACGAGACTGTTGGATATATTAATTTCTAATGCACGAGACTCATTACCAGTACCGGAATACGCGTCTAAGAATTAACAAGGTGTCCTGGGGTTATCGTTAAGAACGTCATTCATCATGAGTTTCAAATTGATTTCTAACTGGGAGTTCCATTTCGTTGCGTGAGATTGTTTGTAGCTTGTGGGGGATTGAGATAATGATCTGAGGAGTAGTCGAGGCACGAATAGATAAGGAAGAGAGTATTTTTTTTAAATTGCGGAATAATATTGTTAACGTTATTTTTTTCGATGTGGTTAATGGCGATTGTGAGATATGCCAACGGATGTATATAGGCTTGTTATAAAAGTGTTGGGATCTCTCCGCCCCGGGCGCTTAGAAATCTACGTGTCTTTCTTAGTTCCTGGTCCGAGTCTTTCGTGAGACTCCAATCTCTCTCTAACCCTTTCACACGGTGGACCATCAAAAACTTTTGTTGATTAGATGCCAGGAGATGTATTTGTGTGATTATTGAAAAGACTGATGTATGCTGATATATAAAAAACTGATATAATTGTCTGTGCATTGCATTTACTTTTGGTGACATTACGCTGCGATTGTTTTTAATTTTTGTATATTTGTTAGTAGACATTTTTAATAATGCAAAATATGTTCTTTGTCTAGCTAGAGAGAATTTGATTAGTACCTTTAATTATCATATAAAAACATTACAAAATTTATTTGTCTTTCTTAGTTTCTCTACCGAGCCCTTCGTTAAATTCCAATGTCTTCCTAACCTTTTCATACGGTGGGCTGTAAAAATTGTTCTTTGATTAAATGTCACGATATGTATTTATGAGATTCTGATTTAATTGACATAATTGCATATGCACTGCACTCATTTGAATGACGTAATACGTTACGACTCTTTGTCATTTTTATAACTTATTATTATGATTTATCAGTCGAAATTTTGTAATGTGAGAAATTCGATCTTCGTCGAATTTCAGGTAATTTAATCAGTGACCTTAATCATCGACTTAGGTTAAGAGCTTTCAAAGTCATCGTAAAGTCTTCTGCTCCTTCCTGGTAATACATTCTTTGTGAGATTTTCAGGAACTACTAATTAGTCTTTCCCGCTCGTGTGGCCATATGGAATTGGGCCCTAACGCGTCGGCAAAGTAGCCGGTATAGTATCTGACCCATATAAAGAGTGTTTTTAGCGTTTGATACCAGTGGTGTAAGAAAAGTGCTTACTAATAGTCCCCTCTAAGTAGCTGAGACGGATCCAAAGATTTCGGGCCTACCGCGTGCCGTGGCGAACCCGTCGTTTATTGGCCGCCCATCAAGATGATTCTTTTTTTGTCGTCTCAATGATTTATTTACACGATCGCACGTACACACATAAATAAATAAATAAATATATATATATATACGAACTAAATACTCTTATCGAATTATTCGAATGACATTTTCGTAATGGACGTAATAAGAAATTTTCTTCTTAGAACCCCGCGAATATGCCAATGATTAATCACACTTTAATCGTTGAAATTCTAATAGGGACTGACCGATCGATTGCTATCGTTGAAACTCATCGTTAAGAGTAGTATAGATAAAACGTCATCCATGATTCGCGCAATGTACGTACCTACCTACCTACACCACAGGTGGATCGTACTTGTTAATTAACTGGGACGTTTTAATTAATTCACGATTAATCAAATCGTAGCGCATTAATTCTACGAATACCTTTTTCTTTACTTATCTCAACTGCAATTTCATTATCATGGAATCGAATGCATTTATTTATTTCGGAAGTATCTCCGAGGGAGAACGAGAGAAATTCTTAATGTATTTTTGGGTCTGGTATTATTATGTTTATACGCGAGGAAAGCGAATGGGCATCTAGATTTCATTACCGGTTTTCTCGTAGATAATACACTAGAGGGAGGCCACCGACCCTTTTTTATCAGCCTTGTTTTTTTTTCGGACTTTGAATCTCGGGATCACCACACGTGCAATAAAAAAGTATATCAGCGACAGCCGTGTAATTCGTGGAGTAACTTTCACGTCAAGGTGGGCCTTAACTGTAGTCCAAGTTCACGGCCCCGGCTCAATTTATATTGTGGGCAGTATTTTTTTGTATTCTTTTCTTCGTGCCCGAGTTATCCGGCCTACTGTCCCAACCGTCAATGGGGCCCCATTATTCCTTTACGAGCCACGCGTTTTCTTGCTGCACGAACATTCCTGTAATCTCAATCAGCAAAGGGACTTTGAGTCGTCGAAGAATAACACTATACAATCAGCTCGCTATTGATACAGATGAATTAATGATTAATCTGTGCAAAATATATCTGTTTATAATCCGCAATTATTTTTCTTTAAACTTACCATTACGAATAGACATTCGTGCTTGCCAAGGAAAAAGCATTGATAATCTTTGTGCGTATGCGTGCTTAGATAAATAGAACCTTTTGCTTCCTTCCGTGCTTAAAAAAACTCCTGTATCGCAAAATCGCAAAATAGTACACTCGTTAGCCCCAGGCTCCTAATCGGTCCACTGTGCAGAAGTAGGAGTGACTAATTCCAATCGATAAAGTATCGATTACAGGTGAGCATATAGAGTACTACTCGTTACATAAGGCAGAAACAGGTATGCTATATAACATATATATATATTCACATATGGTTACCTTACTCGTGCAATAGGATCATTAAGCTCAATGATACGGGATGGTATGTCGTGAGTTTACTATATACACTGGTCCCTCTTTCATATAAAACAGTCACGTATTAACACTTTGAAAAGTCGAAAAGATTGCTGGCGCAACACATAGTCCTTCCACGCAGGAATTCATCGACCCGTCTAAGTACAACGACAAAAATGAAAAATATCCCCCCCAAAAACAAAAATGTTAATTTAAAAAATTTGTATTGTTTTTTTTTTGAATTTCGTAAATCAGTATCTTGGCTTCGAATTGCACGTAACGACATATAAGATACATCGAAGAAAGTATGAAAAAGATAATTTTTTGGTCTACTTGTCTCCTCTATTCTTTGTTTACTGTAACAAAAGGATCCTTCATCGTCCTGCGTCTGCGCATTCGCATGCTGCCGTGTCGTACGTCCCTGTAGGGAACTGCCGATCCTCATGAAAGCGATTCCGTCCTCGTAGTGTCTTACCTGGAACTATAAAGAGAAAACGTTACTTGTAAAGACTTCTTCGTTCGTCTCTTCCTTCCTTGTCTCAACCAACATTTGCATCTCTACGAAGCATTTACAAGGTGGATTACCAGTTACGTAAGAGCGACCAAAGGTGGAGAGACTTTGAAGGAGAGAAAAAAGAACATATGGGTAACCCGAATGGATACGTGAATGCAGAGAGAGTAATTATAGAGTGAAAGTAAAAAAAAATTATTTAAAAATTTTCGATGATGCGTTTAGTGAAAAAAAAAAGGAACCATATTTTATGTTCATAATTTATTTGTACAGGACAGTTTGAAAATATTGACTATTAAAATACTGGTTGTGCCGGTTCGTTTGTGTATAAGCTCGTATTGGCTGCTATGTATTTTATCAGCCTATATGTAAGTACCATATGCATTCACGTATATTATGGTATTGAACGTAACGCTAACTTGGCGCGTACACGTTTCGATTTTCTATTTTAATTTAATAGCTACTAAGGTTTTAAGGAATAACGAGCCACTATTTCATTCGCGTCGCGAAATCAAGTGTCCTGCGCATATCTATCTGCGGTGCATCCGACCACCACATTTCACCTTTATACTAACCATAAAATTGCCACGATTGCATATATTTGCATGTTTAATCGCTCGAATTGTATTGCAATTTCACTGTACGCCCCTATACGTATACATATCCTTATAGATATAGCCGGATCGAACGTTAATATAAATGTGTCCCTTCGATGAATCCCGTAAGATAAGCATATTCCTTATACACTACATATAGATGTACGATACATATATACCTATATAATATGCCTGAGAAATATTTTTATACAGCATTCAATGCCGAACCTGATAAGCCCTAAATAATTAATCGGATAAGCAATTTAATTCCAAGGGAGAGTCTTTTAGGTATGTCCATAGGAGAATTTCTTAGGCGGGAATTTTTGGACCTCTTTGAAAGATGCCGCCGATGCATCTTCCGCGCGAGCCTAGGATGCATCTGGCATTATATCCCATGATCTTCGAGAAGCATTCGCCATCTGAATAGAAGATGTCACGGGCCTGAGGGGCAGGTGGCAGAGGAAGTTCGGTCCTTGTCTGACTCTGCTCAACTCTAATCTGCTCTCTCTCTTTCTCTCTCTCTCTGTTGGGGGCATATAAATCGCCTAGGAAAGATAAAGCGTTCAGGATTGTATCTTGAGTCAAGAGAAAAGGCAATTTTCAGTTGAGAGGACGCGCATACGTATTATCCTAGGCTATCACGTTCGTTGGTTAACCTTTGTACATATATTGCATATAATATGTTAGATTATGCATATAAATGATGCATTAGATGATTTGTGAAAGGAAATTACGAAACTATTTACTAGTTCCTCCTGACCTAATCTTTCCTCTTATAACCAGGCTACATAGTATACACGGTTATTCAGTAGAAACGCACCAGCTGAAGTTAGCCCGTCCATTTGATTTCTGTGGTAGAAACATGTGCAGGTGGTACGTTTCTACTGAACAACTCTGTATATATCTGGGTATATTGGTTCCTCTAAACCTTAAAGATACTGCCACTGTACCCATAACAGACAGGATCTAGAAATTAGTATAAAAAAATCACAGCATCCATGGACCAGACTAGCAATTAGGAGACGATAGAATTGTCAGTATTGTTTTTCAAAGTATTCTCAATTACGTTCAATATACTGCAGAATAGTAATCTTGCCAAAACGAAGGATGATTCATATCCGTGGGAAGACAGAAAAAGAGTACGAAAAAAAAAGAAGTGGTTTCACTTGCATGACTTATATGCGTATATATGTCGTATATGTTGATATTTATACGTAACTCAGACGCACGTACAAGATCATTCGCACGTAACATGCAGAATATCTTTATTGGAGTTTGTAGGCGTCAAAGTCAGGTTAAGCAAGGTATCCCGGCATCCTAACTAACCAGATTTCTTACTGGTAGAGAATATTGCATATATGAAACACATGGTATATTCACGATATGTAGTACGCGTATAAGCATAATATGGTATATATGGCATATATAATATATATACGTATGTAGACAAGACGAATCCCTAAGTGGGTAACCCGGTCCCAGAACTCGTTTGATCATGCTGCTGGAATTCTCTTATCCGTCTTCTGTAGCAAAGGAAATTGTATGGTAACTTTTATGGCTTTGGGTCAACTTCCTTTTGACATTGTACTAACATTTGTTGTAACTCGTCGTACGTTAACTGCGTACACAACGAGAATCCTGATACGTTCCATCTCTTTTTCTCTTTAAGGGGACTGGGAAGTGTTTTCTAACCTAAAAATGAAATTTAAGTTAAAGAATTATGAGAATATACTTTTATGCAAACGCAGTGCATGTATATTTTTGCAAGCTGAACTATTAATTGTGCGATTCTTTTAGGCGGATTAATTGACAAATGAAGGTGTGAGCTGCATGGAATTTTTTGACGTGAAAGATACTCGTGCAAAAATTTAGCATGTCTCACTTTTTTTATTTCGCAATTATTCTTTACGGCAGTGTTATTTCGGTAATTGTGCAACTTACGGAAATCTGCGTGCACTCGAGTCAAATAAAGATAATGCATTGATACTCTGTATTTTACGATTTTTCTGATTGGAAATTCAAAATGGCTGTTCGCACTCTCTAGTCACCTTAATGGGAACTGAATTGTGGTAGTTGGGTCTATTCCTTATTATTCCATCTGTGGCTTTCGATACTGCTAACTGCCAATCGGCAACGAGGCCGCGGCTAAATCGGTCAATCGCTTGATAAATCACAGAGTTCTTGGGTTAAACTTACCGTTAGATTTGTCACGAATGGATTTACATTAAATGCGTCGTTTTTTCTGTCCAACTAATTTGCAGCAGTGTTCAACGGTTGATTCGGTTAGAATGAAAAAAGGGGTTTGGATATTTTTCAAAGTGTATTTTCTATTTAAAAATAAGTCTATATAGTCTATATACATAGTCTTAACTTGGGGATAACGGGTACGTCAACATTATCGTTAATTTGTCTCATTAGAGAGTCGTCTTTGCCCGTTACGATATTGTCGATTAATTTTGATTGATTTTTCTCCGGATATCAGATTTTTTATGGGATTTTAATTTTCGATATTTGTATGTAAAAATCGTTTTTCCGGTATAATTAAAAAAAACAACAAAGATCAGATTAAAACATGCGTCAAAATTTTCGCAACGATAACAACACTTTTTAGTGTACAAACATGACTATTTATACAAAAAAATGTTTAATCCACAGCACAGACTATGAACCAAATATCGTCGAACACGAATAATGTTCAAAGGAATAAGATAAAGTATAATGGTACGTCACACGATCATAATTATTGACCCGTGACATATTTTTTTAGCGTTCCCTTGGATATTTAATTATTTTTCAATCCATAGTATCACAATAAAATTTCGTATATTCAATGTTCGATTGTCTTTTGCCACTTTTATCGACACCATTATATCGAGAAGCGACGGCATAGCATTATGAGTACGACAAGGCCTGAAATTTTAAAGGAGTGAAAGCTACGTGTGTAACAAACATTACACACGCGCCTTTGATTTGGCCCATTGTCTCTTTTCAGAGTAAAGATTGGAACTTGCGCAATAAGAAAACGTCAATATTACTACGAACACGATATACGGAGGAACTTGTCAATTTAAACCGGAAGTATCGACAAGTCGTTATCATTGTAAAAAATTGTAATGCGATTGAAAAAAAAACAAAATTAAATACCAGCAACCACTTTGCCCATGTATCTCTAATGCTTAACGTGACGTAAGTACCAATCTTATTTGCATTGAAGAGTATTAAGACAGCTGAAAACGTTCTTTATACGGAAAGACGAAATATTTACACTATTTCTGAGACTTTCTGATTGACGTCCGAATAACAAGCCATGTACAGTACATTCATGCTTATTTATGTAGGATATGTAGATAGATACAGGCAGGTACCCAGTACGTTATATAGTATCGCTGCCTCGAGAATATCTTTTGTAAATATTCCACGCTGTATAAACAAGGCTGGATCAGAGTAAAGGAGCTCACGAGTCTCGTTCTAATGAATCGTAGCGTTTCTTGGTACTATAGAGTCTATATGTCTATACGAGCGGACGGTACGATGAATATAAGTAGGAGAATGGTGATACACGAAAAGCTAAGTATTATTTGAGAAAACGTTAGCAGTGGAAAATTGAAAAAAAAAATAAATAAAATTTTAATGGCATATATATATATATATATACTGCTATATACATACAACAGGTATTATATATTTGATATTCTTGGAACGGCGGCAATCGAAACCGTGCGTTAAGTCGGATTTTCGAAGAGTCCTGTAGAATAAATTGGGTGGCATAAGAAGAAGCGGTATAATGGAGAATGGTGGATAAATAAAAGAGACAAAAAAGAAAGTTACGGAAAGAAATAACAAAGGAAGATGCGCGTAAAGAAGTAATGGAGAGTGAAGAAGTTTATACGAAGGAACTTCTAGGAAACGTCGTGCGAAAGCGTCTTCATTATCCTTAGCAGCGTAGGGCCCGTGTCTGCATGGGTTTTATATACATAGAACGTTCGAGCGGACTAGCGGGGTCCCAGGACTCTCGATCAATTAGCCTACCAGGCTTCGTGATCCTGATCCTGATCTTACCGAATGTCCAAAAGGACCAAGCGAAGCCAAGATGCACGTGCTGATACTTTCTGCTTATGAAAGTAGGTTGCATCCCATGTCCTGCATTCCTAACTCAAAGGACCATATCGATACGTGGACTGCGTGCATCGCTCGAAGCTACGACCCCGATTTTTGGCGAGAAATATAAAAAAAAAATATATTACAAAACGAAAGGACATCTTTATAGCCCGAATTATTGCGGGCTCCCTCGTCGATTTGCTTAGCGTGATTTAAGACGTAGGAATAAGTTTTCAACGTATCCTAATAAATAATAATACACGACGCCTGAGTTTTACTTGCTTTTTATAAATGGAGTATGGTACAGAAAATCCACTATGAAAAATAGGTAACAAATGAGACATCATAGTAATCGTCATATCAATCTTGTATGAGGATACTACTTTTCTTTTCTTTTCTTTTCCTTATTTTTCAGTGCTTATCTTTAGATTCAAAAAAAAAAGATAATTCAATGAAAAGGTATGCAGTCGGGATGTACCTTTGGTACTCGTCCTGCCGTTTCTTGGAAATCTTACACAGGAAGTTGAATCACTATTGCGAGGCGCGTGCGGCGATTTGTATTAATGCAGGGAGAGTTTTTCGTGGTGATTACGAGAACTGCCAGTTGAATCAGCCCATTACGTTGACAAAGGACACTGGTAAGGAGTATTAATAGAAAGTACCCGTAGTATCATTCTCTCTTTTATTTTTTTCAATTCTACCTACCGAAAAAAGAAATACCATGACTGTAAAATATTCTTGATCTGTCGTCTGCATCAAAGCAAAAGTCCTAGCATCACGCAATATCCCAAGCGGAAGATTCTTTTATTTGTTTTATCGACCTTGAATTTCGACAGGGGTTCCTCGTGAAACTCCATGGGCACTGATAATATGCGCGTCATGAGAACTTAATGTATTCTTTTGACGTCATTCTGGCGTTTGACGAAAGGGAAAAGAGAAGAAACAATGGATAACTAAGTAACGTCACCAGAGTGCAAGTCCAGGTGCATTGTACTCCATATACCGCGTATGAGTACTGTATGCAAGAGATGTACCTTGAAAGCGCATTACGTTAACTGAAAAAGAAAAGAATATATACAGCGTAGAATGGAGTTAAAAAGAGGATAAAGATACCAATGTCTTTCAATAAGATAAAGAGAAACAAAACCACGCGCGTGCGTCTTCTTGGTATTTTGTGATTCGACTAGTAATGAAGTTGGACCTAGGCTCGTGCATGTTGCGAGGTCGCACCGAGGATAATTATATCGACCTCGACGATAGGCAGACAAATGATCAAATATTCTATATGAAAAATTCGAAAAATAATGCACTAATACTGTGTGGAATAAAAAAAAACAGTATTCCACTAATACAG
Source organism: Hartigia nigra (assembly GCA_031001745.1). Taxonomy (NCBI): domain Eukaryota; kingdom Metazoa; phylum Arthropoda; class Insecta; order Hymenoptera; family Cephidae; genus Hartigia; species Hartigia nigra. The sequence continues at coordinate 778,783 of JARPRG010000598.1, read as the reverse complement.
TAGACAAGAAATGGTCTATTAAAAAAAAATGTTTTTCTATTCAAGTTTTAATATGCTAAGCGGTACGAGTTTATGTACAATTTTTTAATCGTTATTTCAATAAATTCTATTACACATAAACGTCTGTCTATTCCATAGAATTATATTCTAACTAGCTACTATGTAATCCTTACTTCAATCCCATGCAAATCCTATAATTCTTTGCATTCATTATAGAAGCCATTTTGCACGTCATGATATTGCCTTTAACCTTTTTAGCGTAACGCTAAATAAAGCCAACGTGACCGATCGTACAACATCTTATACGTAGGCATACGGTATGGCCTATGCCACAAGTCACAAAGTCTACTCGGTGTCTTCAGCGTAGATACAGTAAGTACGTAAAAGGTAGATACGTAGCTATAAGTAATAGAAGCGAAGCAGAAGTAAGCAGCCATTGTTTAGTATGTGTATTGCGCCGCGGAACGTCGGTTTCACAATCGAGCGTGTGGAATCATGACGACATTATATTCATAAGACAAACGTACGGCGAAGTACACTGTGCTACGTTGGAAAGTATGCTACGCCAACGCGTGCCTTTTGCCTACGGACTTAATATATATATATATATATATATATATAGATTAGCTGTTGGATATTTAAGAGAGAAGCAAAAAGTCCATTGCGATACAAGATGCGCGCGCATCTCAATTTAAAATTGAGAGGCGCGCGAAGAAGAATTAATCAAGTTTTGACGATGGGATTGAGGACTTTTTTCTTTTTAATTTCTTGGTTTCTTTTTTCCTCCTTTTTTCATTCTTTACTGAAGGGTCCTGTTAAAAAATTAGAATCCTTGGACCAATGGTGATCAAGAAGGGCACCACGCTACTTGGAACGGGGAGCGTGAAATATTTTTTGACTTTTATGACCATCCTATTTCTAAGTTATGGCTTTTGGGATTTATCGCGCAGTCATTTCGGTCCCTTACAATTCGCTCTCTCGTTTGGGAAACTTTTTACGCTGTTTTTATACGTGCAGAAATATTATTTATATATTACTGTGATTCTAGATATGTATGTCCAGATGCATGTACTATAAGAGAACCAAAATATACAGTATTCCTGGTACCTATGGAATGCTCCCAAGGAAACATACTGATGATCCTCTCAGACGTGTTGATCTACTATTCATCAGCGTGAAAGTCTGAGAATGATTTATGAATACTGTCGATCAAGAATTTTTCATCTTGGTTTAACCAACAGATCTTCTGTTCCGTCTGTACATGACTTAGAGTTGTTATTTCGTTTATTTTTTCTATACATATCATTCTTGGAATACAAGTTTCCTGCTCTGCATGGAACTCCTCTGTAGTTCATGAATTTAATGATGTTTAATGATCGTTCAAAATGATTTTGACAGGTTTTCAAATGGGTGATTGTCGAATTGGCTCGAAACGTAATATTACTAAATATTCTGTCAAATCTTTTATTTCTAGAGCAGACCTTACGTTTTTATATATTACTGTGGATGCGTTAGATTAAAATGAACGAATCAATAGTAATCATTAAAAATAAATCTTAAAATATATTATTCTTACTAATCCTCTCATAATCCTAAGTGATCCCTACACATATAGTCAAGACGTATAGAAAATGACTGTAATCACTGCAAAAGTCTTTTTACAATAACTTATAAAGTTTCCGCCTGAAAGAGCAGCTAAAAAACGTCATAACTTTTTCGGCACCATCATCATAACACTAACAATATCGGAAAAGAATCAGTCTTACGAATATCGTATATAATATACATGCCAATTAAGTTTTCTCATTTTTTCCCTGAAGTAATATCTACGGTTATTCATAACTTAAATAACCATTATCCGCAAACGACTACTTTTTTAAATGCCAACACTTTTTAACGATGCTCGTTACGTTTTTTTATCTAAATTCCGGAAGCTAATATAGCTAAGCAAAGTGTATACGTTAAAACTAATAATATTGCACAGTTTAATATCCATGATCCTGCAGCATTCCTTACAGCTCTCTTATGTATTTCTATATATGTATATACCGTTCGAATAAAAGAAATAAATAGATTCTATTCCGATAATGAGAACACAGGAAGGGCACAACAAAGAAAGGAACCATCGTCAATCGCGTGGAACGACAAGGAATTTTAATTGTAACGTTCAGCATCGTTTACGGTACAAGTTCAAAGATTCGATTGAAGTATCTCTTTGTTTGGCACAATGGCCGGAGTATGCACTTGGCCGTATTGCTATTCGCGCTATTCACCTTGCGATACTGCCAGTAATAAATTCAATGCCAACAGTACTCTGCACCGTTCGAAGATCAGCGGACTGTGACCCAGAGTACTGTTTAAAGCGAAGGAAGAATAAAGATCGGTTTGACAAATAGATATACGCAGTTTCATTATGATTTCCGTCTCTCTTTTTTCAGCAGTGCCAAATAACCTCCGTATAAAATTTTTCTTTACTTAACATTACGCGCGTTGATTACCGTTGAAAGACTTGATAAATGTGTTAATGCCAATTGGCCGCACCGGCATATTTCACACGGCTGCAAAATCTTTAAGGATCGTTCGTAACAATGCCTTGAAATTTTGTAATACCGTCTTGTCTCCCAGTGCGTGCGAATATAACGGGCAGCGTCTTTGTAACGTCCCTGAATCGTACGACTCTACATCTTTGTTTACCTTTTTTTTTATCATCCGAGACATCCTGCCTTTCAAGAAGGTACCTTCTGTATTATAAAATTAGAATTGTCCACAGGTCCTGGCACTGTCACTATTATTTTCGACTGCCGCTATTGAGACAAAGTATAATCCATCTTTTAATTCGCCACGAGAGCACACCGGTACTATTGTAATTCGAGGTAGCTAAAAAGCATCTCGAGTCAATTAGCACAGCTGGCGATAATGAAAAGGACTCGTTCGTTCTGTCTAAGTCCTTAAGGGTGTCCGAGGTAGACGCGTGCCATTTGCATATCTGACCATGTACCACGGTCAAGTCCTGACTAACAATAAGCCAGCTTGGAGTAGAGTGTCTTCGAGATAACTCCTCGAAGACCACCTACGATTTACAATGCAAACCACGAGAATATCCTTGTCCGTTATCCTGACAGCCGGCAGGACTATGAGATCCGATCTTGTGGCATCTACGTCGTCTCATGTGAACGCGTTATATCTTTCGTAGGAGAAGCGTGCCACTAACTCACGCGCTTGCTCGCTAACTTATTCACTGACTCTCTTGCTGACTAACTCACTCACTCCCATGAAGCAATGAGTGGAATCACTAAGAAAATCAGTGGCACAAAACTGCATCCTTGAATTCTCGGTTCCTTTCACGTGATAGCATCCACGTATATTTGTACCTGTGTGTATATATATAAATATATATATAGGATCCACTGTTTATGTTTAATGTCAAAAGGAGTCTGTAGGTGGCAGGATGATCTCGTATTTCATATTTATATTCCCATCTGTATATTGCGAGTGAGTTGTGCCTGGATGATTAAAGATCCCCAGAGTGTTCGGTGGTCCAGAACGCATTTGTTGCGTTAGGATAATAAGCCATTTGGGCTGCATCATTTTTTTCTGTTTCTCTTTGCATCTTTCTAGGAGCTTGCTTTTTTTTAGATCAAGAATAGGGATAGACATTTTCTTTGACAATGGAGTCTGCTGAGACTTTCCGACGGGTTCGAAATATCGTTTTTGTGTATTGCGTATGGATGCTTATTGATCTTTTTAATGTGGATTAACAAGGCTGCTGACAATGTAAATAACAAAAAATGGAGCAACCATGGAGATTTCATAGACCACAATTTTTGTACCAACCCGTTGAGCCGGAGTGAAACGTTATCTCTTCTGCCAGTATACTGGTCAGACCACGATATAGTGTTACCAAATACGTGTTCTCTCTGGATATGCACTATGGTTAGTAATACTAATTCAACGCGTTGAACTTTTTGGCTAAAATTCTTTCGATGAATATATTTGATATCAAATTTTCAAGAAAAAAAATGTACAAGCTTTTAACATCAAATTTGTAAAATTTGAATAAGAGGATTACGAATTCGTTGAAAACTTTTTTTTCCAACATCATGTTCTTGTTTGAACTTCCGGTAATTGTAATTACAACAATGTGTCAGTCGGGTGTTGGGACTATTACCTACTTCCCGTTATAAATTTATTATTGACTGGTGAGAGGACAGAGAACGTTTCTAGATGCGATATCGAGATAATAATTTTCACTTTTATTATGTCCAAAGTGACTGTAATTACTCGCAAGAAGACTTAGCGGTTCTTCCCAAGATCTTATAGAACCGCCATTATCGTTTCTTGACCGGGATTAGATTTTAATAGATACTTTCAATCCCAAGGCTTTCCTTCCTCGTAGAAATTGTTTGTTTCGTTCGACAGGGTGTGTTGGACAGGCCGTGACCAATTAGAGAAATGTCTCAGCGTAAAGACGAACGCTGAAAGGCTTTCACTTATGTTGTTGAGAGTGTACGCGAAATCCTTTGCTCTATCAGGAAAGTCCTACATGGCTTATACAGTTTTTTTTACAGACAATGCCTAATTGCAATAATACTACTATTGGTTAGATGGATTTTATCGGTAATCGAATATCCCAATGTAAAATCATTTCATAGGGTAGAGTATACAGTAGTGTATATAGTTTCTCCATAGACCGTGCTTAATTGCAATAATGAACTTTTGATTAGATGGATTTTATCAGTAATCGAATATCCCAATGTAAAATCATTTCATAGGGTAGAGTGTACAGTTTTTTTCGTGGACTGTACCTAATTGCAATAATGAACTTTTAGTTAGATGGATTTTATCAGTAATCGAATATCCGAATGTAAAATCATTTTGCGTGGTATGCTTGGTAGGCAGATATTCAACTATGGCGATATCATTAGTGCGCTCCTAGAAAATGTCCCTAGGAAAGTAATGACCAGTCATTAATATAACTTTACTCGTGGTTCAGATGCACTCCTATGCACTTACTTTGCACTAAGAATGATGCATGGCCTTTATTCCAATGCTCTGTGCCTATACCTTTACACGTTATCGTTCCTGACTGAGAAATAATATTAATAACTTTCCGCGTGGCTTATGCATCAGCTTAGTGTATCTTACTGTCACGGGAAAATAATAAAATGGATGCTGAACTTTTTTTTTCATGGAATTCCATCTGGCGTTTACATTTTTCAACAGTTAATAGTAATAATAATTATAACGATCTTAATGAAAAATCGAAATTTCGAAAAACTTGTAGTATGATTTTTAGCCTTTTGTTTTTGAACGATTCATATTTGGCGTCGCTGAATTCTTTTTTCTGAAAACTTGCAATACTTCTTTTTCTCTCTCATCGGCGGACTTTCATGTTTAATGCAACGATGCGCCGTCTCCATTTCGATGACCGCGAGTGCACTTCCCATTTCGTTAACAATGTCGTGAAGATGTCCGAGCAGTTTTTTTTCTTAAAAAAAAATTGGCGAACATAACGAACAAAAACTATGGGGAATCGTATCTACCGCGAACGATTGTGGGACGAGGATGAAATTTGAAAATAATCTTCTCATATCTAATTATGATTATTCCGACCCTGGCCAGTCCCGAAAACTTAATCTTTATATACTTCTTATACAGATCAGTTGTACCGCAATTAGTGGGCCTTGATTTTTTGTTCATTCTTTACGTGTCGTCATATACACGTAAGAATGGTTTCTCATGAGATTTCGATTAAGCGATTTTCAAGATATAGATACGACCTCGCGCCCGCGGCACGTAAAATAATTTTAAAACATGCTTGATGATTCGAGATTGCATTCTTTATTTTTTTGCATTATTGTTATTGTTCGTGATTCGGACAGGAGATCGCCCGGGGATGGAGGAAATCATCACGCGAATTAGATTCGCCATAATGGTACGTGAGTGAGACAGAGAAGGAGAAAGAGAGACAGAAAGAGAAAAAAATACCTCCCAAGCAGACGTCACGTCTGAGTACAAAGGTCGTATCTCCAACACCTACACCAAAACCTATATTCATCAGTTTTCACGAGATTCAACCAACACTATAATATATGTATCTCCATAATTCATTTCTTGGAATAAGAAGCGGATGAGACTCGTAATTATTATTCTTTAGCGTTGGCAGCCTTGGGAAGAGCTTGTCTATAAAATATGTTTATCCTGAAATCCAGCCTTTGGCAAATTTTTTTGTTTTTATCAAAAATCATCGAAATCCTCCATTCCATTAATCATGATAATATTTTTTTATTCATCAAAATTTTTTTTCTACATTTCCTAACATTTTGCAATTACGTTCTACGGTTCCTTTCACGGAGACTCGTAAGCTTGTCGATTACACGTAGGCTAAGAATAATTGCGATTACGACCGAAGCGTCCGGAAAATCCAAACAGAACACTTATTCCTTCGACTAAGAACAAGCACAAGCAATTTATCAACGTATCCGCGATAAATATCGCATCTCCAAGTAAAAGAAGATGACAGTTTCTTGGAATTCCTGTTACCTCGATCCAATGAGTAAAATCGAAAAAATAAAAAGTACCTACTCAAGTTAAATAAAAAAAGAAATGCACCTTTCAAGAATCTCAAGGATTAAATCATAAAGCATACTTGGCACTGTCTACCAGTAAATTAAGTTTAATGAAGAGACATCTTACGTACTGTAGCACAATTTACATTACATACCTAGTGCGCTAACTAAACCAAAGATTTACTCAAGCCAGTCAGCAACAAATCAAGCAACGTACCAAGGTACGTATCATCCAAGTATAATCTTCCCCATAGCCAAATGAACCAGGCATGATACAGTGACGTCACGTACCTTCTAAACGACATAAAACAGTGCCAGAGCAGGGTTTCCGCATAAATACACGGCAGTTTAGATTACGAAACGCGTCCTCCCGTATAACACTAAGGATTCCAAAAGAAGTTATTAAAATTGAATCATCGTCAACCGTCTTTGACTTCCGCGAGGAAAGGAACGTAAACGTAAGGAACTGGGCTTATTGATAGTTTGCATAGTTGAGTGGGCGGCCATTCATGGCTAGCTACTTTCCACCTGACCGATCCCACTCTCCGGAACACCACACCTCGTGGTGAACACCGTATAGACATATGGATTGCACATACGATATGCACGTGCAGAAAATTCTTCATGATTCCGTATACCTATAGACAATGTTTTTCCCTATGGAATTCCTCATTCCATAGGGTTCCCTATGCAATTTATAGCTCATCAATCGTTATTCTTCGATTGAAATTGTCACGCTGTTAAATTACCTCTGAGAAATTTTTTTCTTTCTTCCTTTTTTCATTGGGCGCGAGGACACTGTCACAGTCGGACAGAGACTTTCGGACGTGGATGAAAGCTACTCGGCCGGATATGGGTGTCACTTCCGGTTAGCATTGTGCACTGAACTATCGTCACACGGCACTTAACTGGCATATCAAAAAGATTCTTATTTTTTGATATCTATCTACTCAAAACCTATGATTATCCAACGCTATATTTATATTTCTAATTTAATACGGCGCTATATATCTGGAGTCAAGATAAACCAATGCCCCATCCTTGCTATGGTGTAGTATCTTATTCTCGTTATATAGTAATAAGATAAACTAAAAAAAAATGAGAGTGCCGTAGAGCGTGTACCACTGGCGGTAACGAGCTTCCATGTAGCCTGTCGCTTATTTCCTAGCCGCTCTTCTCCATTTTCTCGTTAGAACGGTTAAGCAGCTTTGTCCCTATTACTTAGCGTATTCATGAATAATGACTTTTTGGCGATTCGTCAGACGTCAAAGCACGTAACTTGTATACTTAGAAGGAAGAAAAAATTAAATGAGAAACGCATTGTAAACAAAGTAAATTCTAACCTAACCTTAAACTTGCATAATAACAATTAACCTTTAATAGTTTCCTTTTGCCCTCTCTGGGCTACACGGTAAAGGCGTGGCACTGCGCCAGAGCAAGGTACGTAGTTCCACGTGAGCTAAATTGCATAGGAAAATATGGAACTCTGCACCGAGTGCATTTTCAAATAGAATTAACGTCGTCGACCATTTCGACCAATCACAAACGAAACAATGTGTAAAGCACTTGGTGCATAATGCAATATGTGCACTAGGATGCAACGGATGGATGCCAAAGAGAAAGTTATTCGCTACAGGATCCAAAGAGAACATGGTAGAATCTGGAACGTATAGAAGGTGGCGGAACGAATCGGAATGGAACAGAACACAGGGATAAACGGAAAGAGCGGGGTAACGATTGGTGCATAGCCTGGTATTACCATATTCACGAGGCTTCCATCTCGAGTCAATGTCATGGCTTGACGATGCGCCTCTGGGCCTCGCAACGATTGTAAAAGGAACCTTGAAGGATGTCAGTGTCAGGGCTTGGTCAGCCTCCGGGCTAAATGAAACCAGTTCAGATCGTATGGCTGCAGCACTGTTTTCAAACAATATTAATGCTCGCCGGCCCTATTAACGATTGGCCTCTCATCCACCACAGACCCACAGACGGCAGGCTCCGTCTAGTCTCAGGCTTGGTTCACACGTGCAAGAAAGCATTATCCGCCTCCGAGGCAAAAGAAGGGCCATTGTTTTTTGCAGGTTGACCAACTTTTTCTAATTATTGCCAGAACGTTATCGGTTAGTGTCATTGGCCCATTGGACGCGTTACCTAACCTAATCCTGTATCACTACAGTATGTACGTGACGAAAGCGTCGGTCACGCGTCTTGTGATTTCTATTGGGCGATCACGAAGCCCATTCCGCGACACCAAAGAGACACGATGAAAGTACGAAGAAAGTGAGTCTTCCCTCTGTGTAACTCGTAGGTCGGTGTATACCTATGTTTACGTGTCCACCTACCTTACCGTCTAACCTAACCTAACCTCGCTCACTAGATAGTCTAGCGTCGAGCAAGATTCGTATAGAACTTTCGCTTGGTGCAGCAAACGAGTTAAACGAGTGGGTTTGCTCTCTTGGTGTATAGTGGATGATATTATTATTATTCATCTTGCTGTTCTAGAACTGGTACTACTTTGCTCCTCTGTTCTTGTCGGCATCTCGTTAACGTTGGTTCGGGACACTGGGGTCGAAAGTAATGAGCGATTAACCCTCGAGGCATTCGCGCAAATTGGATACCATCGCGTTCAAATGGATTTTCCTAATGAACGCCATTGATGACATATTAAGATTTTGCTATGGCGCGTCGTTGTCTTTATATGGACATTAAAGCACAGCGGTATCCATAGCAAAAGAAACTCGCCGAATGAAAGGAGAAAAAGAAATTTGAGAGAAAGTAAAGAGTTGCTTTTTGGTTTTATTCTATATAATTTCTTTTTTTCCAAATAATTATAGTCTGTGGGTAATGATAAATCGATCTTTTGATCGGAGATAGTAGGTGTAAAGATACGTGTTTTTTTTTTTTTTTATTGGGGATAAAAGTGGTTTAGTGTAAAAATGAAAAAAATCATAAAAAATGACTACCCACACACTGATAGGATATCCTGTATAGTTTACGAGCAGCGACGCCAGGCGACGCAGAAGATATTCATTAAATCGAAATGGACGTCGGTATTATTTTTTGTTCCTAATTACCTTTCACCGTAACCCACTCGCAACGTATATCACGCTTACACGAGACAGTGGTCGACTAAAAATGTCACCGAGCTATATAGAAACACCTTCCGACATGGAGAAAGGTAACATCCGGTATATTTAGGAATCTGAGTAAAAGTAGATCTTATCCCATGATGATAACGTGGACTGTGAAATCGTCAGGGTCATTAAGTCATACATGTACGCGTAGGCGCTAAATTCCGTTTTAACGAGTGAGAGTCTTTTTTACTCACGGTGAAATTTGACGTAAAGCAATTATAAGGAAAAAAGGGGATGAACAAAAAAGAAAGTAAAATCACATAAGAACGTCATAACGTCAGACTTGAGTGTGCCATATGTATGCATGTAAATATGAGCCAGAAGTAGTTCGACATTGAAGTTTGAAAGATGTCAAATGGCAATGCAATGAATATCGTATGCGCATATAGATGCCTTCGTATAGTACAAGTATCCAGAGGAACGTACTAAAGTATCGACAGTGTGTATATAAGGCATATTATAAATGGTCTCGCGTTATTAGGGAAAAAGGCTTAAGCGCAAATTCCTGTTTCTTGAACTAACATGGTCAGCGAACGCAATGTAATTCTACGAGCCGCAAGAACAACGTAACACGTAGCCAGGGTAGTAGGTACACGAGATCCTGATTCAAGTACTAGCGCGCCAAGATAGGGAACAGGTCTTCTTCGCGTAGGACACTTTTTAAAAGGTTCCTGTTACTTGGCGGAAAGAGACAGACGGATGGACGGTCGTGAGAGAGAGTGAAAGGGAGAAAGAGAGAGTCTTGGGACTGGATATTGCGGAATTGTTGTGGAATAGAATAGAGAGAACGAGTAGACACGGTTTATTTGAGCAGATAAAAATAAAAGTAAATAAGGTTAGGGATTATAGTTTTGATGAAAAAATTGATGATATAGGAAAGAAAAGGTCTGGTAGACCCGAATGAGACGCCCAGTGAGTTTTTAGTAGTAATTATAGTGGAGTATAGTGATATTAGTGACTACTTGTACGATCGTTTTATGGAAACGTTTAAACATAGGGATTTTAAGTGAAATTCACTTCGAATCCCTACTCATTAAGACTAGATTCCTGCACGGAACATGTGGTAGACAGTGGCTGCTCTTGGGAATAGATCCTGAGGCAGGATAGCTCTGGTTTCGCGTTCTGGGATACTGCCGTAAACAGAAAGTCCTGGAACAACGATATCCGCGGAATTGACTTTCTTGCCGTGGAGATCTTGTGCGATGCGACGAAAGGAAAAAGGAAAAGGATAAGGGCACAAAAACGTCCTCTCTCGTATACTCGCCGTAAATGGTTTCAATTATTATACCGGGGCAGAGTGGATAACCTGGGGACTCTGTGCATGGCAACAATAAATACTAAAGAAAAAAACCCCTGCACGTTGCCGCAAAGCGTAATAAGAGGATTTTTGCGGGTGATGAGGAAACTTTCGAAAATTACACGTAACGTCGATAGGATCTATTTTGAGAGAAAACGAAGGTAAATTTTACTAAATTTTGTCACGTTGAAAGAATTTAAAAAAAAAATTGAAATACATGTGAATATCTTTGTTATCTTGTTTTTTTTCTTCTTTTTTTTTTCTTGACAGAAAATTATCTTACAATGGTCTTCTTACCTCCTCAGAGCACTATTCGGATGAATCATATTGATAAGCTTAATATCCCATTCAAACATTCAGCGATATATCTGGAGTGGAGAACTAGTGTTTTTTTAATTATTTAAATTTTCTACTTCTTTTTCTTTGGTAATTCTGAGATTCAGCTACTTTACGTTTTATCTATATTTCTTAACCTAGTAGCTTTTCTACTACCTTCGGTGAGATCCATCCGATAACTAGCGGGAGTACCTAGAACTGCGCGAGTCCTGTTGCCTTGCGCTATGCCGATAATAAAAAGTCACCGTGGTAACCAGTTCTAGCGCGAGGCAGATCTCTCGACTGTCGTGATGAGACTCGATAATTTTCCTCCTTTCTTGCCACGTCGAAAATCCCAACGAGCGACGGAATCCGCATTGACAGTGGTTCACGAGCCAAAGTTAAAAAAAAATCACATAAATGCATCAGAGACACGTATAAAAGTTTATTAAAGAAAAATTCAAAAGGCATACTCATTATAGTATAAAAAAGCTATTGCAGTAGAAGATGAAGAAACAATTTTAAAAAAATATTAATTTTTGCTCTAGATAGCATTTCACATTTGAACGAGTGTCGTGTTGCAAATGTGCAAAGTAATATCGCTATTAAATTAATTACAGTGTCTAACGGGTGTCCGTGAAATGTTTTGTCTAAACCTTGTCCGTTTAGTCACACATGTCCACCCAGCGTAACGGCCATATCTACTTGACTGATTAAAACGAGCGCTGCGTCTGTCTCTGTCTCACTAGTGTAACTCCGCATAAGTCCGTCTCCCTCGCACTCACAGGAAATATAGAAAATTCGCAAAATCTAAGTCACAGACCTTTCCTGATCGATCAGCCGTGTCACCGCATGTGTTATACATATAAAAAATATGTCTGAGGCCGATTAGAAGTATCTGATCAAGCGATCAATGATCTGCGCCTTACGTAAATATATTAATTCCGACAAGGTTCAGTACGCGGAAAGGCCGACTCTGCTGTTGCATTCGCGTTCTCTCTCATCCGCCAAGGATTTCTCGCGAGTACGAAAAGTCTGCCGATAAATTCCAGAAAGAAGGAAACTCGTTAGTATTCAGTGCGACGCTCCGCGTGGGCATTTGTGGTCTCTATGGGTTGCATCGAGGTTATGTCACTACTCTAACAAGTGGGCCAACACGTAGAGTTCTCTTTCTGGTCTTACCAGGACATCACCTCAATTTCGTCCTCCTCTATCACATCTACCTCCCTACATTCTTCGTCTTTGTCTAACACAGCAAACTCCAAGACTTTAAATGCGCAGAGTCACTCTGTTATTACAAGAAGGCTCTTCTCCGTGGCAGTTCCTTTTCCTTAGCGCGTCTTTCATCCAAAGTGTGTCGAGCTAAAGGCACGCGAGTGCACATCGTCATAGTGACTCTCTGAACACAGGTGACCAAAAATTTCATCGGTGCGACTGAAAGCACCTGTAGACAAATTCCATACGATGCGCCCTGTAGCTCGTGTTGCTTATGTTGCGCGGTATAAATCCCCTACCAAAACCCTTTATTTTGTTAGGGATTCTTATCTGGAAGCGAGCACGGATGAACCGGTGCTCTTTCTCTCTCTCTCTTCTTCTCACACACCTTAGGCGTTATCATTCCACGTCCTGCAGCGTTTTCTACGTCCGGAATATAATGTGATAGACGTGACCTCTGACCTGGAGATTAACGAGAGATTGAAAGGGAAGACAAGACACCAAATGTGTAGGCACTAATCATTCTGGTAACTCTGGCACAATTGGATTTGGCAGAATGGCCTTTAGGAGTCTATTCCAAATCTTGTGGTACCCGATGATAAGATCAACATTTATTTCTCGGATGAGCTTCGATTACTTGTGAGCTCGATTATAAGGAAAGATAAACAGTGGATATGGTTGGCTTCACAGTGATCTAAGCGTGACAGGTTGTGAGGGTCTTTTGTTAGGCAAGAAAATTATTGATTAAAACGTAAGCGGGGCCCTATTGCGAGCGTAAGCTTCTTAACTGTAGGCTGCACATCGAGCATCGAGCTAAGAGTATCGATAGATTGGATATATACGGTGGGGAGGAACGATCAATCTTAGAAGTACCTATAGAGCAAGAAGTCTGTGGAACGAGGTCTAGGTACATGAGCTTGCTAGACTCGTCTAACGAGATTCTATCATGCGGTACGTTCGTATCCCTTTTATATAGATGCCTTTTCCGTTGAACTAGTTCTGGCAGTATAGCATGAATCGAATTTTCATGTATCGACAGTACTGCAGTCGATTTTTATTCAAAATGATTGGTTGAAAAGGAAAATAATTTACGAATCAAAAAAATGTCAGGAGGCTTATTTTTATTTATGTGCACACGTTTGTGTTTTTATGAAACAGACCGACCCCCACGGCACATCGACCAAGAAAATCATCCTGATCTTATCTGAACTCTTGAAGATCCTCGATAACGATCGATTACCCGGTGCTCGATAAAATTCAGCATGGTTCTGATCCTGGCGCGGAGGTATCCCGTGGCGTTGGTGAATAACGATTCAACGCCCACCAACCATTGCCGGGTCTTGGTATAAAGCGTATCAGCCATCTGGACCGAAGCGAGATGCTGCTTGAAGTCCATTCAATTTTATAATAAGCAGGAGACGCTTACGCGTCTTCTCTTGTTCCAGGGAAAAATATTTTCACCGTCCGCAATTAGATTTCGATTAACGATTCCTTTTAATACGACCCATCGATCCAAAATCGATTGTTTTGATGTCAGTGATAAAAAAAGAAATTTTACACAATTTTTAACATAATATGAATAAATACGTTGCGAAAATTTACAAATAAAGACCATATAAAATATTTCGTAATTCTTGTAAAAGCGTGAAAATGAAAACTAAAGAAATCTTAGTTACTCGTATACAAAGCTCCGAGATTTGTAAATCACAAGAAACTACGGAATTCACGTTTCTTCGTGTAATACAAGTTGTATCGTTAACAGTATACATATACATCGCACTGTAGAGTGGGGTCACGTTATAACCTACTTTCGATAACCAGAAGATAGACTCCTTTCAGACTCACCTTTATCTTATTTTATCCCACACGCTCGTGGCATGACTAACGAAATAGGTTCCATGTCCATCTTGAAGAGACTCGAAGAATGTTTTTAGGTTAACGGGCCTCCTCTCGATCATGATCACGATCGTACGACGTACGACGTATACACCAATCGATTCCCCGCGATCGTATTCCATAGCTTTGAAAAATTCTTTCCGTCGCGGTTCGTTAGCTGCGCGACACGCGCGCCGCCGGTTTCAACGGACAAGAAATGAGATAACGAGACGCGAGACGATTATAGGCGTGAGTTTTCCAGAATCGACGTTGAACTTCTAACTATTATATATATATATATATATATATATATACATACATACATACGCTTTTCTGGAGTAAAGTTATTCCACGAAGCTGTCTTTACTAAACGACTCCTATTAACGATCCTGATGTCAACAAGTGGCAGGGTCATCGAATCGATAACGCGATAATAATTAGTCTATGTATCGATTGGAATTGAAAAACGCATAGAACTATTCAGAATGGGAAAAATATATTGTTGGACTTTTTTCTTTTTTTTTTTTTTTGTAAATCAATGATTTATTAACGATACTTATGGGGTAACATGATTGCCCACGCCATAACGAGCGTCATATTTCTTTTAGACTCGCTTGGGCTACCGTGAAAACGTTTTACCACCCGATGATTAATAAATCGTCGATTCTAGTTGCGCTAATAAGCAAAATGGCGACCGCATGCGTGGCGTGTACGATCCGATCTTTGAAGCACCTAAGGATCGTGAGAGCGCGTGAGCCTTGCGATCGGTTTAGACGAGTTTCGAGTTTTTTGCTCGTCTGGCCGATCCGGTTGATGGATGGTCAGCGCTAGACAGCGCGGTCGGCTCTTTTGCTTGATTTCCTTTTTTCAAAAGGATCCAGAGAACAAGAGAAAGATAAGGAATGAGTGAGAGAGAAAAGCTATATACGGTTACGGGATTATGTGGATTCGAAATATTTCGTCGAGTATCAATGCGACTAATATATATCGTTGTTACGTCGATTTTATGGGAAGAACCTAAAAACTTTGACACGTCAAAGAAACGAGTGACTGCACCATTTTTTGGTATCTTGATTTATTCCTCTGCTACAGCAATAAAACTACCGGCGCATTGAACGTCAGTTTGATAAAAGCACTTTTCGTTCTGCCGTAATGACCCGATGTTCTTTTCGATAGGTTTTTTTGTCACCAAATACATACCAACTCAACCACCCTTGCCAACTAAAGAACAATGCTTGCGTTTTTCTATGGTATCATTTTAAACCTCAGCAAGAGACGTACATACTGACGATCCTTTCAAATGTCTGGCAGTCTTACAGACCAGGGACGTAGACATAAGACACAAGAAGATATAGCCATAACACTACATTAATCCCCAGCGTTGTCAGGTCTAAAAAAATTCTCCTCAATTCTTACATAAAGAAAAAGCCAAACACCATTCTACAAAAAAGCGTAACAAAACCTTCATAAAAAAAAATCAACTGTCTCTGTCCAACAGAACTCATAGTTAACTCCGCCCTCAAGACCCTTCAAATAATCTTATAACTACCCTCAGACAAGTTTCACTTATTTTCAAGAATTAACCGTCCCTGTCCACTTCCACAGCGTTGGCATCTCGTTCACGTATAATTGTCGGCCTGACGTACACTCGTGCTATTCGCCAAAGCTGCAACGCACGTAGATACGTATACATATAACAGCGCTATATGTCTGTTATTCATGCGAGCGATGCACACCTGGTATATATGTGTAATAAAGATGAAAAATCCCTAAAGAACAATAAAATATAGGCAACACCCGGTACCCTACATCATCATGCAAGTGGCAGAAAGATAGAGGCGGTCAGGGCGACGGCACGAGAAATGGCAATGTAAAGCAGATTGGCAGGTAATGCATAAGGGCGCGTTTACTGCGCCGTATAGAGGGTAATAAGAGCACGTGGAAAATAATATGCCGCTCGTGTAAAGGACGTAGAAGGTGTGTGTTATATCATTGCGTGAATTCGTGGTACAAGGATACAGGTACGTAATGCGTGTATACGTGATTTCGCGTAAAGGCATGCACGATCGCGGTCAGTCCGCTTGATAAGGGGTCTATTGACGGCTGGTATCGTTGTGGGATAATCGTAATGGCGGATAATGACATACCATCGTTGCATCGTCGGATGCAGTATATTGTCTAAGAAAGGTACGGGAGAGCGAGAAATAATATAAAATGACGACTGGTATCCGTTTACCCTGGCACTGTGCGTTCACCTGCGCGTTCCCGTCTGCGAATATTGTGGTTACGTTGGCTTTGGTATGCGTTCCTATAGTGCATTCTATAGTGAGATAATAATAAAAATATTCGATTATGATTAAGAATGTTTACGAAGTTAATTTCAAATTGATCGTCACTTATATTGTTACGAACAAATTTGAATAATTGAAAGACTGCATTTTTTGCTTACGAAGGAACATGATGCATTGTGCAATTCTGTATGGGGTATGCGTGTGAGGACTGGTTGGATATTGCATTACGAGTCTTATACTTGGTAAGTGGTCATTATGATGAGTTATTTAATAATGCCAAATCATGCCATTAATTTATTAAATGATGAGGATCGTTTAGAAAAACGGTGTCTTTGTACGGGAAGACGTGCAATGATGATAAAAGATTTTTTTACGAAGAGAAAAAAATAGAAAATCGTGAATTCTTCGTATTTTTCAAGGATTTGGGATGGACAGGTAGACGCACGTAGCAGTCTGTGAAGTTAACGAAAAGTATCTGCTTGAGTTGCATAATATGGGGAGGATCTCAAGGCCCCAGATTTACGTGGTATTTCGTAGTTGGCAAATGACTACTGAAATTCCCTGGTATTAGGCTTTAATTCACAATGCCGCGACAGTAGTCGACAGGTATCCTCACTGTATCCAGTGGGACGAATAATAACGTAGCGAAGGCCTCTGTCGAGAGGGTCTCAATCTTAATTAAATCTATGGCAATTATTTTAATATCGCGTGGTCTGCTCATCTTCAAAACTCTAGTTCACCTTTACTACTACTACAACCGCTGCTGCTGCTGCTATTAATACTACTACTATTATTGTTACTACCACTACTACTTTAAACTCATCGCGAATTATACCGTGGTCTTCTATTTGGGCCACAACCAGAGAAGCCTGG
>JARPRG010000598.1:723816-761114 GCA_031001745.1 Hartigia nigra | reverse complement strand
TTACTACCACTACTACTTTAAACTCATCGCGAATTATACCGTGGTCTTCTATTTGGGCCACAACCAGAGAAGCCTGGCTCAGTCTTATGATTATAGGTACCTATATCTTGAATTATAGCCATAGGACCTGATTTATCCGGCACGCACTTTATTAAAAAAAAAAATGCGTTAACGTAATACGGCCTGTACTTAGAAAAATTTTTCGCGTAAATTCTTCACGTTATTATAAAAAATAATCCTTGCTTCTCGCTACTTAGTAATTTCATTACGCGTCAATAATGACTGCTTATGTTTAAAGAGTCAAATTGAATTTTAAAGAAAAAATACATCAGCAGCCTAATTACATAGAATTATTATATAAAAATTATACACATACAGTTGACTTCTTTCTTTTTTTCCGATTCGAATAAAACGCAAAAAAATGATTCGTTAACATTGAAAATTTTCCATTGTAAATCCCACACGACACTTAGGTAGCTATTTGCACGCACTATGAAACTTGGCACGCAATGCGTTAGACGTGTCGCGCCTGAGGAGACATTTCCGCCTTTCTAAGCGCATGCAAATAATTTAAACTCATGGTTATCCTTGCGATGGTTAATTGAAAATTCTCCTAAAGTGTGAGAACGAGAAAGAACAAAGAAGGAAATTGGCAACAGCAACAGCCAATGAACGGTGGCCTCACCTAATCCCTATTAAAACAAACGTGCCTTGCATTATCCGAACAATCATCATTATTACTAAGTGGACGAGCAAAATATATAAGAATGCAAATCAATAGATTGATTACTCATAAACCAATTTAGATAATAGACTTATCGAGAACTGTCATTCAGTTTCTACTTTATAGTAAGGACCCCGTGAAAAAATGTATGCAGAATTTTTTTTTCAACATTTAATCATTCAAATCTCTTTGCAAGAATACTCAATCAACTCTAATCCGTCTTGTTTGGATTAATTAAAAATGGCAAAGTGACAACAATATCACACAGATAAAAGTAATCGTATCGCTCAATGCAAGTCACTACATTAAATTGTCAGCTGACACGTTACACCGTAATTTAACCATAACACATATCTCCATCGACTGTCCACACCATTACATTACATACACGTAGGTACAGGATGGTACAAAAGTATTGATAATATTCCACGTACAAATAACCAAAATTATAATTCTGTTACAATTTTTTCATGTTACCGTAAACGTATATGCATACGTATAAAATACCCAAAGATAGCAAATTCTTTTATCACAATTCCATATAAGGATCCAGGATACCGTTATTCGTGCAGTTTTTCAGTATTCGCATATATTATTATTACACGACGCCTCCACTCATCCCGATTCTGGGTTTCTGTTACACGCTTTGGAAATAAGTATAAAAGGTCGTCGCCGAGTACGCTAACCGATTAAAGTACCGTTAAAATGTTGGCTGGTATGTAAATACCTAGAATATGTGCATCTGATTGTCTTTTATTTGTTATACATCCCAGTTATTTTCTGACACACTGTATATATAGGTAACGAAGAAATTCCACGTACAAGGATTACAAAGAGACAAGCATCATTTCAGAGTAACTTGCTTTCCTAATAAAACTAAGTAGACTGACTATATATTCTAAGCAAAATGGAGTTTCTTGATCCTCATTCAAATATAGTACTACGTACTTATTGGCGCGCGAAATGGTGTCATCAATCCGTATAATACGCGTATTATATTATACTATAGTCTACGCGACTATACCATATAACGAGCCGTGAAACGTTCTCTTGAATTTTTGCTATGATCAACTTAGAGAAAGTGTAGTTCGCACCTTTGTGGTATTTCCAAGAGGTCCGATAGCTTAGTTAGGTATAAATAAGTATATAGGTACACATCCCAGGATCCTGTGAAGTGTTATTATAGGCTATAGTACATTTCGCATAATTCATTTAATATTTGCTTAAGCACTCAACGTACTGTATAACGATACATTAAGTATTACTATAGCGAGTGGTAGAGTGCACGCGGAAGGAAATTCAAAGAATTCAAGGGATTCGGAGTCTCTTATTCTCGTATGTTTCTTTGGCTGCCCGTTCTAGCACGAACTGCTTGGAAATAAACTTATAGATAAATCGTAAGAAGTATATGGCGAAGGAGCATTTTAAACCCGAAACGAAGGCACACGTTAAGGAGAATAAGGAAGAAGGAGTGAAAAGAGTGACAAAGAAACAAAGAAAGAGATATAGATAGAGAGAAAGAGAGCGAAATAGAAAGAGCAAGGAAGACGTGCAACCCGTTTCCTCAAGTTAAAATAAATCTCAGGAGCACGTTCCTCCTTCCTATGGTTTCCCTAAAAGAGAATGGTGGGATCCCAAAGGAGGAGTAAGTGGCAAATAGTAGGCAGCTAGTGGTATATAGTAAATAATAGCAGATATAGATAATATAAGATCGGGACAAACGTCTTGCATTACTTGTTTTTATATATATATGTCTGCATGTATCCATATGTATATACGAGCATTAGGAAATAACGAAGATAAAATAGATTGTTTGGTTACTCTCTAACCTGTATCGACGGAACGGCTGAAATCATCGGTGCCAACCGGAAGGTCTTCCTCGTAAGCAGGTGTAGTGTCGTCATCGGCATAAACAAGTATCACGACTGAAATCACAAATACGAGCCGACGGAGCAGCATCTTGAAGAGACGGAAGGCTCGATATAGGTTAGGCCTATCCTTACATTCTCGTTATCTGATTTATAATAGGGGTACCACTACTGCTGTAGTACCGTGTCACGAATCGCACTAAAATTTTCTGCATTGATACAGGAGAGTATCTATTTGATAAAAATAGGAAACGCACGATGTATATTTTGGAGAAAATTAAAGCTAAAGGATCGAAGAAAAATCGAGAGGTTTTGAGTATCCCATTCCTATGATGCTACGAAGACACTCTTTTTCTTGATTCACTTGCGAGTTATTATACGAGTGTCAAGAGTGATTGAGAATCTTTCTGGATCTTTTGCTCGTTTTCGCGTGAATGAATTTTTGAAAAATTCATCCAACCGTACACAACAGTTTCTCGGTACTCGAGTCACATGGTACACGGTTTTGTTTTTGTCTTCTTTCCGTATATCGTGTTCTTTTATAGGTTTTGTATTGGGATTGAAGTAAATCTCAGAGGTTTTGTTTACGCGTGCTACTTGTATTTAAAGAAGTGTCTGGCGCACGAGTCCATGCCGCACTGGCCGGTCAGGTGTTTCAAGGAGCCGCCATCAGCAGCTCGACACCTGGTGGCACGCTATCGAACTCCCTTCCTAGGAGACATTCTCTTCTCCTGGGTCGAGCTGGAACCTTCTCTTAAGTGTAGAGCCTCTGGGGAGTTTCATTCATGGGATCCCATGGGTAGAGGAAAGACCGTGTGCGAGTACGTGGGAGTACGTCAGAGAAACCCTCTCGAGTATTACTCATGGTCAAACCTAATGGGCACTCTTACGCGATATGATTTAACTTGAGGTTGATAACGTTTCTCGATCGAACCACCAATAATTCGTTTTTATTTTTATTCCTTCATCAACTTTCTGAATAACACCTGTCAAGTACTCTTTTAGACTACGTCTATAGATATATATCACATAAATAAAATAACATCGTGCCATATAGTTATGTGCTATTTTATTAAAAATATAATTCTTTTGTAAATCAATGATTTTTATCTGAATAGCAATATTTATAAATTATCATTCTTTTTTACCTATAGAATTTTCCTTAGAAGAAATTTTTTTTTGTTCCTTTCAATGTATCTCCAAATATACAAGCTCTTTTGGGAAATATAATATATAGGACTATAACAGGATGTCTACCTTTACGTACGTTCTACCGTTGACTCGAACAAATGAGGCATCTTCGTGGTATTTAATTAAGCCTTGTCCCAGAGAAAAAAGCTGAAGGTACAGGAAGCAATGGGTTTCGAGTACGCGAGCAGCGAAGCGTGCTTCGTGCCCCGTTACGGGACAAACTCATTGGCGTCGCATCTTCCATTACGAATCCCTAGATGGCACTACGACTCGCACAGTTTCCGCGTTCTTCTCGTATTTTATCTCTGCGACAATGCACGACAACCGCTTCGAATCCCTACGGGCTATTCCGGGATGCTGTGCGAGCTTTGTCGTTTCCGTGAATTATCCATAGGGCACTAGAAAGAGGTTGAATGATACTCGAGAGACCTAAGAACAATGCAGAAGAAGAAATGGCAGAAAGAAAAGGCATAAAGATCCGTGAATTAATAAAGACAGGTACTGTAACGAAATTTCCATTCTGGGTGAAAGCACGTTGAGCATTAATGTAAATTACCGGAAAAAAATGAAGTCGAAATAGACCATTTAGGACTAAAATGTTCCCTACGAATGATTTCATGTTCTCTGATTGGCTTTCACGGGAAGCGAAATTCCGTCTGGGTTTTAGGATGAGAACTTTCATTCGCAGTGAAAACAACGGTTGGATATATTTTTACGATAAGAGCAATTGTACAGTAAAATTACTTTTTTTATCTTTCACTATCTTCCTATTTCCTTGATTCTCTTTGATTCTTTTGGGAGAATAATAATCTGTGCTTAGATCAATTTACTGGAATATACGACCAGGTGAAATTTTTCATTTTTATTATAACGTAAAAACAAGTCGAGCGCTACCAATCGGAGAGTCAGACTCTTGAAACTTTCTTATATTTTCTTTTAATTAGTATTACTCTCGTTAAATCTAATGTATTACGACGATATCTATGTCTTCATTTTTATCGATTGGAGCCCCGTACGCGAAGTTCAGTCGGGCAAACAAAACGTTAATTCTATATATGGTAGGTAGCAGATACGTAGTTACGTGTATATTCGACACCTGTGACTATGTCGTAATTACGCAACACGTCCATCCCGAGGATCACCGTTGAAGAGTCTTGAGTGAGCCAGGGACCCTGGTCTGAAGATCCAAAAAAAGGCCCCATTCATACGTAAGACCTTAACGTTCTCCATTTATAATTCCTAAGTGATTAAACGACAGCGTAGGCTTGATTGAGTATTACTTTAAGTTACTAATCTATACCATACTAATCTATATATCGAGAGAATGTTGTAAATTTCTTTCAAAAAAAAAACCACAAAAAATATTAAAAACATCAGGATTAGAAGAATGTTGAACAAATTTTTTTTTCAAAATTCTAAATTTTTCAGAGACCATTCAACTCAAGTTAGTTTATCAAGATATGCTTCAATGATTTGACATCGTTCTTATACAGGACCTACGAGTTTGGACATACATCAAGATGTAATTTCAAATCGGAGGATGATTAGGAAGTTTTCAGGACGAAAAGTCGCACGTAGCGTTTTCATTAAACCGACAATAGAGTATAGCGGTGCCGAGTCGTTGCGTACCAGGTTGCCCAACCTGATCCGCAGTAATTCCAGCTGATTCCCTAGGACTAGGTTCTCACTTGCTTAGCTTTTTACTTATTGTGATGGTCATTTGCCATGACTAGTAACGGTAAGCATCATTGCCTAATGATGATAGCGGACCTTGCCGACGAGTAGGACTTTTTTATTCTACTGAATAAGTTCAGGGCCCCGTTTTTCCTTATAGGCCGTTAATCATAACTCTTATTTGCCAGATCCTCGTATAATTCTATCTACATTTCACCATATCCAGCATAAGAAATACCTTAATCATACAATTGTAAACATTAGAACACGGTACTGTATCACTGAAAGAAATGCATATAATAAAATTTAATGTACCTACCGTGCACCGTGTCCGTTCTCGTACACTCAGCTTAGGCTGTAGACTAAACAAATGCCAGGTCATTAGCGATTCTCATGTTACAGTGCGCATGGGGTGTGCAGACCTCGAATATTTATGACCTCAAATTGGTTAGAAAATGCGTCGGTAACTTCCAAGTTATTTACGAGCCGCAGGGTGAGAATGACGATGAGGGCTGAAGGGAGGTAACGCGTTTTATAATGTTCTGCAGTATACAAGTAGGGACCACCGTGTGCATTTAACATATAATATGCATGCAGTATGGATCGTGCGTTATGATATATCAAAACGGTTTGTGCATTTGGAATTGTTTTCAGAAGCTACCGGGAGATTTGCAGGCAAGCATATATAGTGTAGATTTTTTTTTTTCATAGACAGGCCAGTGTAGCCACTTCATCGTTGTAATTGTTACTGCACCGTGCTGCACCTGCCGGAAATGCAGTTACTATCTCTTCTATGACTATGCCTGTACAGCCTTGAGGGCAGAGTGCAACTGCCTTTAGGAGAACAAGCCGTTGTCGTAAAATTGCCTGCTTCAATTTTCAAGTTCCACATCATTCAGACCCGAAGCGGTCTACTGGAGTCAATTTGCCAGGGTCATAGGGGTCACGGTACCTAGTTAACCACAACTGAATTTACTGAGCATGTCCGGATGTAGACGTAAAACTGTCTTGTGTGTATATGACGTTCTACTGGGTTTGCTTATAATGTATTAAAATTTGTGCTGACTGTACCCAATGTACTTTACTGTACATGAGCAAGAGACTTGCACAATGTACAAGGGCAATGTTCCTGTTTACACTTGGATATATATTGCGCAATGGTACAATGTACTCAATGACTTATTTTGCTTTTGTCATTATGCATGTGCTATGTTGAGTTATATATACGGATGGGTATTTGGACTTCTTATATAGAATTTTGAGCCTGGCAAATTGGCAATGGGTTTTTTAAATTTTTTAGCAGGAGGATGCATTAAACGGAAATTATTATTTATTCTTTCAAATCATTTCTTTCGCCTTGTTCATTAAGAGAGCAATGTCATCATCATTTTTTATCAATACAAATTTTGGTGTTTTGTCGACTTTTTTTACAAACAATTTGTTTTTCTTTTTCACATATGAATTTTACCACGGGTCGACTTATACTGTAGGTATAAAGAATCTCCAGGTATCGATCAGAAATCAATACACTGAAAATCATCGATATAGTTTAAAGGCCCAACCAGCACCCATACATCATTATAGTACAGCTATATCCTTACGGTACAACTACATTCTTGAGATGTCACGGACTGGGATGTCAGATTATCTCTTTGATCTGGCCACTGATCAGAAGCATCTTGCTGATTGGTGAGTGATTTTTATACGTCCCATATGATCTTTCATCTTGTTCGAGAATGGAGGATCTGAACGAACATGGAGGATTAGTTTTGCTTGTTCATTCTGTTGACACAACAAGGATTGTCAAAAGAAGCAGTCTGCTTCTGAAGGTTAAGATCCTTTTTTGTTTTGAATGTTTAGCTCTTCTTCCGGATCCATCTTGACTGTCATTCTTATGTCATAATGTCTTTACGTAAAAATTAAGTAGTTTTTCAACTATACACATATGTAGAATTTTGTTTCTTGGATCCATGAAAATCTATTATCTTTGTTTTTTTGGGACATTAGTTTTTTTTAATGTACAACAGATATTAGGTCAGAAGCTTTAAGACAGATATAAGGGAATGCTTATTTGATAGTTGTTTAACTTTCTATAAATATACTTTGGCAATTTAAATATTTCATTTTTATTATGAACGACTTCAGTATCGAACAGACTGGTTTTAATGACATTAGAAAGTAATCTAATGAAATTAGGTATTAGTTGTGTTAAACTTTAACTGCCTTCCAGATCACTTCTACCGATATTCTAATATTATCTTTTTTACGTACAATTCAAATTGGTAATGCTGTCACTTTTTAAAGCGATTATTTCTATTGCTCACTTTCAATTGTAATTTCTAAATTCAGATTAGATTTTTCCCATCCTAAGCAGACGACAATTGTATACATATATATGTATTCAAATTTAACTGACTGTACCTTCCTTTCAACTATATTCCGTTACTTTACAGGTAAATGTGAATATTCTCAGAATATATATATATATATATATGATTAGAATAAAGGCTAATAAAAATCTAATCAAATATTCTCGAGCGTACAGCACACATTTTATATTTGTTATAGTCGTCTATAGGATCCACGCTGTCAATTATATTCTTTGATCGGTATACAAATTGTATTAATTATCGTCTAACCCAAAGTGTCTAGTCAGATGCCGATTTCTTTGATCCGGGTCAACAAGCCAAGGCTATTTTGATTCATAATTTTATGGGAACTCGTACAGATACTGATTTTGAGCTATTGCCTGTCAATACTATCATTTGATTGGAAATCCAATAACCACGAATGCAACAAATTCAAATGAGTTCTCCCAGTTGGGACGTCATCACTGATTCTTAAACTCCTGCAGATAGGCAGCGTGAATGAATATATGTATAGACGGTTCAATTAAATTCATAAGAGATTTTGACTTAGATTTTTAATATATTTTTATTTATTTTCAAAACAAGTTTTTAATGTTCAACAGGTGTTACTTGAATAGTGTAAATTTCCGTATTCCTCTTTTACATATATATTCTTTAAAACATGAAATCATTCGTTTTCTGTATCCTCTAAAATGTGCAAATGAAGTTTATCTTGAATAAATGCAAAATTAACTATTTTAGTATCTTTGACGGCACCAGAACAGATTTATAATTATGTAGTTGCCTGTAATTGTGTTACGTAATTTCCGTAAGCACTTAACTATCTCCTGACAATAACATCATAAATCGTTATTAGACTTTATTTTAAAACATAATATATGCGATTTAATTATATCTCAGGATAGTCATTAGCTTCAATTATAATTGCAATCAAAATTTTTACCACTTGCTGGGTTACTGATGAATTCGCAACACAGGGCACACTAATATTTTGGATATTATCTCAGCACAGAGTGAAGTAAAAATGTTTCTTAATTAAAATTCTCCTAAACGTATTATATTCTTTTATATGAAAAAAAAATAAAGAAGTATCCATTGTTTAGTAATTAAAAAAACGCAAATTTTGATTTGCACGAGATCGAAATAATTCGTGCTCACTTGAAATAAATTAAAAGAAAAAATTCTGCCTTCCCTCCCCCAGTGCCATTATCGAGATAAAGGTAAATACAAATTTAATCTTTACAAAAGATTGTTATCGTGCGCGAACAAAAACAAAACTCGTAGTGACAAATGGCTTTGTATAAAATGCTTAAACGTAAAAGCCAAGAGGCAGATAAGAGCGGCAGTTTTGAATAATTAATAAAACACAAATTTGTATTCGCACAAAAGCGACAACAATGCTCGCACGCTTGTAAAAAATGTTTAAACGAATCATTGTGCTTGATGTCACTAACTCCTTATTGACAAAAGGACTAAAAGATGTTAAATCAACATGGAACAATTGTTACCGAGTACAAGACTGCGCGAGAAAGAAAAACAAGGCTCGTAATAACGAATAGCTTTGCTCGACTCGCTGGGGTAGAGAAGCCAAGAGGCAGAGTGCGAACAACTTCCCATGAGTTCACTGCTCGAAGAAACAGCAGCAGTGGCGTTCGTGTGAAGTTAATTGTTTCTGCCAACTTCTTACGGTGCTTTGCTTCTCCACTGTTTTCTCATCTCTTTTTTTTCTTTACTCTCTCATTGTTTCTCTTCGTACATTTCTCGCATTGTATATTTCCTATCGTTACCCCCACTGCTGTTACCAGATACATTACCGTTGAATGCTATACATAATTGTAGTATATTCTTTTTGGTCGTCCCCGCTTCAGCTATTTTATTATCCCATTAATTATCCATGGTACCATATCCAATTATCCATCTTGACATTCTTCTTTATCTTGACAATGTACTTGTTGGTTAGTATTGCGAAAAATTAATGAAAACCCTTTCAATGAATACCCTTCTGTGTATCTGCCTCAAGGCTGGTGGACTGTTAAAAATTATAGGACAATAGAAAGATACGTTTAACGTATGTATACTGGTGAAAAGTTGATACATGACTATATAATTTTTTGTATTACTGTTATTGATGGAAAATGAGGTAATGACTACGTGGCAATTTGATTTTAACGAAACGGTCGAACTTCTTCGATCTTTCAAAATTGTGGAAAGAACGGGAATTACATGGGCACCGGTAGTACCGCTTTCGCAATGGCGACATCCTGGCTACTTTTTCCTTGTAGATCTGATTCAATGTATATGTGTATTAACGTTACTGACAGTAAGAATGAAGTTTATTATTTAGCTCGTCTATTTCCGGCATGGCGCTTCTTCGTCCTGTTCTCGCAATAATAGCTGACGTCTCCCTCACGATTCAGGTTTACAAGCGCTAGTTATTCAGGATAGTCTATACAGCTAGTTTATTGACACGCATGTGCGTGAGCAATGGCAGCCTCGGTAACTTGAGAAACGTCATGCGCATTAATTTTGTTTGTACATGAAAGATGATACGATAAATCATTGACAGGTAAAAAATGTTGATTTCTTTTTTTTTTACGTGTTTATAATAAATAGCCTTGTTTAAAAAATAATGGATACTTGAGCGATTGATGTAGATATAGATAGAAGGGCTCGCCGTCATTGCGAAATTTTTCATGGAGAACGTGATTCTTCCGATGAACTTCATCCTTGAGCGAAATGCCGGAATCGTCGATTGATTTTAGATCATTCGTTGTGATCTATCAATACGTCAACCAATCTCGAATTTTCGCACGGCACCATTACGACTCGAGCACGAGAGATCTTTTGCTTAAGTAACATCCTGGATCCATGACGGATATTAGCTGGCCCCAATGGTGATCCTGTGATTACTATACGATGGCCAATAGTTGTTGAGAAACCTTATTTGAATAATATCCTTTTCCTATAATTACGTCGATCACGAAGAAGACGCCTATTGTTTTCTCGACTGTCACAATGTTGCATTCATTGCTGAAGTAGAAACTTACTCCTCTGCAGCCTCTGACACACAATGAATATCAATGATCTCAACAGTTCTATCAATTACGAAACGTTTCTTAATTCAATTTGCAAATTTCAAAAAATTTAATTATTACACAAAGCCAATGAAATCTTCAATACAGGACAGGTGGATTAAAAAAATCATATAAATAATTATCTTTTTTCACACGAACAAACTTAAACAGTCGAACCAGTCTTCCTATACCTGAAGAAACGATCTTGATGATCTTTTACGATGCCATTTCGTGCAAGAGTAGACATGCACTCGTACTCTACAGTAAGAATAAGCCTAGCACGCACGATACTCATATGTGCAAGTTAACTAGTCTTACAAAACCGGTGCAATCAGGTCCATATACTCGCAAGGCATCCTTATAACTAGTGCTTGACTTTATCTTGTGTACAAAAAATAAAATGCTGTCTTAAACGTAATTGATATGAACGAGCGTTTCTTCTCTGTGCGCTTCATATATATACGCGAGGTCATTTCGCTAATTATAACCTGACCCACCGCTAATTCCCTATTCAGACACTCACATGTACCAACTCTCAAAACATTAATATGTATTCGTACATGTTAAATGTAGCTTCGATACAGGGGACATTCAACCTTTAATATATACTCCTGAATGTAGGCTTTGTGTTGTGTGCCCTTTAACTCTATAAGATTCAGACGGAGTGTTTGTGCCGCCATCTATACAAGTATCACATTGTCTTTACCTGTCGTGGGAAAGGTCTTTTGTAGTTGGGGCCATTACCGATGCCTGGTAGCCGGTCCGGTTCTCTGAAGAAGACTTTCTTTATCGGCCCAAGCCCACTGTAAAACTTGTTTTGATGCTGTAAGGGCCTTATGGGATTTTGGGACTAGTGTGAAATTTATATTGAAATTAATACATTATATGTCTGCTTTTATTATTATTAATTATTTGAGAGTACATCATTAATAGACTATGTGTCAATGTCAGTACTATCAATATTTATGTAAATGATAACATCTTTACTGATCGAATATTCTTGAGATAAATCTTTTTAGATCATTTGATTTTAGGTGCATAGGATTTTTTAGGTATGTCTTACGTTTTATTTAGAATTCTCTACTTATACTCAATAATGTGTATTCTCTCGTAATTTTCTTTCTTCAATTACGATTACACGCTATAATGTCATAGATGTAAAATAAAAAAAAAAAATTAAACTTACAATTCTATGATAAGATTATCTTAAGGATTATCTTTTTCAGATTGCTCGTCGTAACATACCTGGTTTTTATGCACGCGTAGGTTCGGTGGGTTTGTATATCCTGCTCAATACTGGTGTTTAAGAATTTTCCTACTATTGACAATTATTTTGAAACACTTTTTATTGATATTATTCTATTTCTTTTGGAAATTTTCAAATAGAGCAAATAATATTTTAGATGCAACAATTACTTAATATCACTTTTAGTTACTTCAGTGGCTTTATTTATGTCCCTGTTTATAGTACTGTGTGAAAATAGCTTGAAACATATGAACTCGCGACTAAATATCCTATATAGAAATGCCAAAAATTTTTATAAGTATAACGCCGTTTTTCATTCTGAATTTCTATCTCTTGTTATCTTAGCATTAACTTGTAATATTTAATAGCATACTTAATCACGAATCTTAATAATTGTGATAAGTGTGAAGTACGAAAAAAAAGGTATTACTACTTATGTTTATAAATGATTTCTTGGATACACTCAACAATAGTATTGAACCAACAGTATTTTGTACAGCGATTATTTATCAATGAATGTATACTGGGTTCAGTATTACTTATGAAAAATAGTATTAATGCACATGGCGTTTGCACTCGTTTGTCAAAGTATCCAAACTTGCTGCAGTTATAACATAATTTGTTTCGGTAAGAGTTATATCCAAGTTAAGAAATTCAGCCAAGTTATCGGCTAAAACATAAAGTTTTCGATTTTCTGATCGTATAGCCAGATCATTAGGAAAACGTAATTTCTCCGCATCTTCAGCCACTAGATCTGTAAAGAGCCAATAAGATAAGTTTGAAAATCAATTTTCAAATATTTTTTGTTTAATAAGACTTACGAAAAGTTTCTGGCGTCAATCTTATACTCGTGTCCCAACAAGCAATTCCATTTCTATTAACCTGTGTAAAGTAATCGATTCCGGTCTCTGTATCTATGAGGGATGATGGACCCTGTGTCTTTTCACCTTTAAGACCAGCTACTTCAAAGTCGTAATAATTATTCCTGGACGTAGCCAGAGTTTCGTTTTTCAACATCATCGTCGAAACTTCAAATTCCGTGATGCCCGACATTGCATGGAAATACAAGGTCTTGTAGCCAAGAGGTTGTTTAGCGCTCAAAGATAATCCAAAGACTCCATCAGTCCATTGGAAATTGATACCATTCACGTTGTAATCACCTATACGTCAATTAATTATCGTCATTGTGTATACAGCAATAAACAATATTAATTAGACACCCACCTTGGAGAGGATCAAAATAAAAATAATTATGACTGACTCGCCAGGAGTCGTTCTCAGCCCAACTGTAAACGACAAGACCGTAGCCACCCAGGTCAGAAATATAAGCGTATGCATCATCACAGGAATCAGCTTCTACGTCGACTACCAATTCAGCAAAAAACGATTCAGGTTTCTGATCCGAATCTTTCAATGTGTATCTTCGTATTATCTATGAGACAAAACGTGGTTTTATGTACTTAAGTATACGATAAGAGAAATATGTTTTATATCTGCTAATTTACAAATCATTACCTTATCAGTCGTTAAGTCAATAACTATAAGTGTAGGCGGTGCCACTACGTTAGTATCTCCTACGATATCGTCGATTCCAGTATCCAGACCCCAAAGACGATTACACCCGTCCACTCTAACACGAAAGATACTGACTATACCGTTCGATGACGATGAGTGAATGTCATTTGTCTCCCAATCAGGATAAGGTGTGAGCGCAGGTGACAATTCTAATGATTAAATATTGGACATTAGTATTTATATAAATTCGCCTAATACTTTCTAATATCATAAATTATCCTACCAATATTTTCAGTCTGGCTCAAATCGATGTAATTCAAATTAGCCGGTACTCCTTTCTTCCATCTTGGTACCGTAACGAATAATTTATTTCTCCATACGTTTAAACCAACCGGGACATTATTCTTCTGTATGTAATCACCGGAAGCTATGTACTCCTGACGAATAGAGTCATTTGGGAAATTGAAGTCAATCTCTTTCCAGGAATAAACAGTTTTGAACGAATGACAGTTGACAGTTGCTGCCAATCCCAGTAATGTCAGAAATACGCTCGTTTTGACGGACACTGCAAAGAAAGCAGACACGGTATTTATATTCTTTGAATTCTCTTAATTTATTCCTGGCACGCCTCTTCCCGGGTTCACATGCCTCTAATCTTGGTATGCTCGACGGAACGTTTATGTGCATTTCTCTCCAACTGTTAAATCCACTCACGAGTACAGAAAGGGGAGTATCAAGGTCTATTGAGAGTCAGAAACGAACTTCAGTACTTATTGTCATGGTTGTGGATTCGAGAAATCTCTTAACACGTAGAACAAGGACGTTTTTATCTTTTTATACAATTTACGAAATAAATACAAGGCAAATTCAATTTCCATGAAGCGAACGACTGAGATAGACAAAATTAAACCTTGAAAGTCATTTTCATTAGTTCCGGTATTGACGACGTTGATTACACTTGTATACGAATAGATTATACTTCGTACATTTTCCGGTTAATTGTACATAATTTGTATTTATTTCATACGAACAATACTGGATACTGACTCTAGTATTGTATTGTAGGTTAATTAATATATTTTTTGCAAAAAATACTCTAATGATTTTCTGTGATCTAGTTGGTCATTGAATCAAATTGTTTTGGCCTCGTGTCGAAATTTTGAAGGACCGTTACTTCTGTTTCTTTTTTTAATGTATTTTAATCGTAGTCTCAAAGTTCTTGGTGTTTAATCATCTGGCAAAATAAGCCCAGGGGCTTGTAGCGGATCTCTTGCGCAGTATCTGTACCTATACTGGTTTGTATTCACTGTGGGAACAGTGCGGAGATCATTGTCCTTTCATACACGGTCCTTCATTCCGATATGGTAGATGTATACATATATATATATATATATATATATACATATATCGATTGCAATGCAATACCTTATCCAAGAGGACTATACCTATATAGAGCAAAAGTATGTGTAAAACAGTACACATATATTAGATTAGAAATGTAATTATGTAATTTAGAAAAATCAAGTGTCTGCATATCTGACTTTGAGATATTAATAAAACGTACTATGTAAATTATTGCATTATGTATTACAAGATAACTTTAAATTTCATTTCAAATTCTTATATAAATACAGTAGTTGGTATCTCAATGAAATCATTATAAACATTTGTGAATACTGGTTTCAGTCATTTCGTATGACTTTAACCCATGTCTCTATGATGTGCCAACGTCACGTGTAAAACGACAAGAGAAATCGACTGTCACCTATTGTAGTTTGGTCTTTTCATTGAGTCGTAAAAAAAAAACTTTCGAAAACCCATAGGTCAAATTCAGTATGTGGATGTGAACTTCACAAGTTCGTAGTACCTTCTTCTTCGGTCACCTTGTAAATCAAGTGAATTTGAATTTGAAGAGTAAATCGTAAAACTGGTTACATCTAACACATATCCTCAATTATGGAAGCTTTATGTTCTTTAATTATTTAAAAACTTCTGACGATGAGTAAAATATGCCTAGGCAATTTCAACAGTTTTTTTTTACAAAATAGAGTCGTAAATATATACCCAGTGTTAAAAACATTTTTTTTTATGGAAAATATTATATACTTATGTAAAATAACATGGTAGAGAATACTTACTGATTCGTGCTGGAGAACCGGCCTTCTGGTGAACGGTACAACTGGGAATGACGCTATAGTTCTCGAAGCCACATTTATACCCAGTTAAACTTAACTCCTGTTCCTGAGAGTGTGTTAGTAATACATATTCAGTATGGTCATCAATATATGTAATCCTTGTATCCATCCATGTATACTACACATGTATAGATTTAGTATTGGTCCTTCGTCCTAAAATTCTGTAATTTACAAGAAATCTGCTTTTTTTTCTAGTCTGGATCAAACTCAACCATTTTAGCTGTTAGATAAGTAATACTGAGACATGAACATATTGTTGGTATTACTTGTAAATCTGTTAATAATTATTTTAAATAAATTAAAAATTATTTATATAACTAAAGTCGTACAATTTATTACTACTTTTTTTTCTGTTATAATTTACAAATTAATTTATGGTCCATCACGAAGTTTATCAATATTACCATATTGATACTTGATACTTTTGTAATTTACTGTAATATTAGATTCCATAAGTATTTATTGCTAAAAATTACTCTTGAATTGTTTTATATAATTTATTTATTGTTCAAAGGTAATTACTCTTTCAATTGATTTTAATTTTATTATTAGCACATATGGTACTTGAGTTGATTGTAGTACCAATTTATTGTTCAATGCATTCATTTCCGTTTCCATGAACAATAGGCATAATGACAGATTACACAATGCTGACAGCTTTATTCTAACTTAAAAAAGTCAGGTCAAATAATCGGTGGGAATTTATACGTTGAGTTTATCAGGAGCAATTTAATAAAAATATTTCTTTTTCCTTTGTTTCATATTATACAACATAGCGACTATAATTTCCACTCATTATCATGGTCCACGTCATCAATTTTCTTAGTTAATTTCCTTCTACTTAATCAATCATTATTGGCGATTAATTATCGAAGAGTTCTGGGAAAGTACAGTCGTATCCCATTGTTAAATCGCAGCATACCATTAATGACACTTAATACAGAATTTATTCTTGTCATCATGTAGGAATGATTTATTCGGAATTGCGAAAATCCATGTAAAGATATTTCGATTAAAAACCAAATAAAAAATAACTGTAAAAACTAACAAATTGTTTGTTGTATAAAAATTCCTATGTTAACACTAACAGATATAATAATAGTATCATCAGAGACATTAAAGATCATTGACCTCAATCATCAAAATATCACAGTATATTAATTAGCAGACAGATAATTGGAAATAAAGATAGTTTTGATTTTTGGTTTTTTAAAACAAGACATCTATTTACATGAAACATTAACATAGCACATAACATAAACATAACCATGTGTGTACGTATTACAATGGCAGCAGTATTGAATAAGTATTACGATCTTCTATTTTATAAAATATTTACTTACACGTAATTTATGCATACAATTTATCGTGACACTAGGGAAATTCCCACGAATCACAGTACACGTTTCTTTTTTTTTCTTTTTTTTTTGTTTCGACTTTACTAATTTTACAAGATGTTACTCATGCTTCTGTGCAAATCATGCATAAGTCCGTACAGGCGCTGTATATAACAGATACGAGTTTTGTGTACAGCGATTCCGTCTTAATATCATCAGGCTTATGTAATGTAATAAATAATAATGCGGAATGATCGGAGTAATATCTAACTATCAATTCATTTTGGTTCTCTGATCAGTTCTCGAAATTATGTTCTCCTTGTGACTATTTTTAACAAACAATCAATATACGATCCGGTAATCCTTTTTTTTCAGAGTGCAGCTTCCATTTCAGCTTGCTTTTCTTTGTCAGACTTCTTTTGCTTCTTTCCGAAATCCTCACCATCTTGAAGAGTTTCCGGTAGCGTACACCCTGCCGTTTCCGGTAAGAAGAAACACAGAGATGCACCGATCAATGGAAGAGTTCCAAAAACTATAGGTGGTAGCCATCCTTGAATCAAGCCCTGATGAAATTTTGAAATATTAGTATCTTCAAGTAAGTATCTTGTTTTGTAAAAAATAATGAAATAATAGATTTTAATTTACCAGGGACACCACGAATGGTGCAATCATGGAACCTATTCTGGCACACATACTGCTTGTTCCAACTCCAATATTCCTTATCACAGTTGGGAATAATTCTCCAGAAAATAGATAAGCTGTAGTGAAGGATACGGACATTCCTACTATGCCGAAACAGGCTAATAATAGCCTTAGCCATGCAGTTTCTGAAAGGGACAGTAGTTTTCCATAAGAATTACAATTTTTTTTTAATTTTCTTACTAATTGTGTAACTTGGTGTGTCTCTTGATAAGTACCTTTTGAAACCATCACTAGCAAGAGACTAGAAATTCCTGCTGCAGTGTTACTAGAGATTAATGTAATTTTTCTTCCTAGTGTACCCATGGCCCACCAGGAAACAAAATTACCAGGTATCTGAATAGCGCCGGATACGGCAAAGTTCACAAAAATATCTCCGCCAACTTGACCTATGTACTGGGTCATACCAAATAGACCCATTCCGCATACAATCCAGTTGAAGAATATTGCTAGAGATTTTATCCTCATGTTAGGCGTCCTAAAAAGATCCAAGAAAGACGCTTTGTGATCGGACGCCGTGCGTTTGGAGTTCTGAAAAAAAATTCATAGTAATAACATATCTTTATGAAAATCCTTGATTATCAAGAATCAAAGGCACCACTAAAAATAGGTCTACAATGCCTCACGTATTATTACCTGATGAAGGCAGTGCTTTCTAACCATGTCGGGAATGTCTTTGTTTTCTACTTTATTTACATTGGCAGCCTTTTGCAAAATCTTACAAGCTGCTCTTTGTTTCCCTACAGCTATTAGCCACCTAGGTGATTCTGGCACAATCCACCAGTATCCGAGAAGCACTATAGACGGTATAGTAATGGCTAATTGGAGATGTTGCCAATGGCGGAACCAGAAAGCAAGTCCTGACAGTGACATATGACCTAAACTATATGGAATTTGGTATAAAACCGTGATAGCCGCGCGCCATTTGCTGCCAACAATTTCCATACCTACAAATTCAACGATTACATATTAAAACTCGATTCAATGGTAAACGATAGACTCAATAATTCACTACGTATTACAATCATTTAAACTCACAGATGACGTAACTAGTGACCATTGTTCCACCCGTAGCCATAGCACTGAGTAACTTCAGTATCAATAGAGCCGGAAACCATGGAACAATAGCACAGCCTATTCCAGAAACAATCTGTAGAACGATAGATATCATCAATGGTATTTTCCTTCCATATCTATAATTCAAAAAAAAAATCGTTATCGTGTTGCCACAGTCTGCCAAGTCAAATAGAACATTACCAAAATGTCATACCTGTCTGCCAAGCTGCCGAAAAAAATATTTCCAAGTAAAACTCCAAACATTAGTACAGATTGTTGGATATTTGCATAATGTGACCTGTGGCACACAAGACTCCACTGCGAACAATGAAAAGATATCATTCAATAACAATTGATTCATCCAACTCATAATTCAAGCGTATTAATATACGTTAACAATTTTTTTTTAATTCTACCTGAGATATTATCGTTTCTGGAAATATACTTCTGTCGAATTCCCACTCGGTACACTCTTCTTGAGTACCATTGAAATTAATCAAACACTGATCACTCGTATCCGATTGCCTTGGTACAGTGCAGTTAAAGCTTTGTGCTGGCGCCATAAAGACAATAGCTAATTGATGCCAGGCTACCGGAAATTTGATCAACGAAATAGCAACACAAACAACGAGCTGCCATCTGCCAAAATTTCCCATGGCCTCTTGAACCGCGTCGATCTCTTCATGTTCAGCAGCTTCTGCGTCTTTTCCATTTGCGAGATGCTTCTCATTTATCTCCTTCCCGTTCACGTCTCCTGTAATGAATAAAGACAACATGAATCTTCAAATAATTTTTATTCTAGATTTTCTTCTTGCATTCTTCTACAATTTATAAAAAAAACCAACCGGTTTCGTAGTAGGCACGTAACACGAGGTCCCTGCCTAGTTAATGTACCTAGAGGTACTAGGAGCATTAGCAATTAAAGTTTTTTTGCACTTTTAGTTTCTTTTTAATTTCGCTTTTCCTAGTAGAATACTCTGTGACCGATCTTACCGTGCAACAATTCTAGCAGCACATGTAAAACCTGTTTTAAAAGTATCTGTATCGTACTACATTTTGTCGCTTAGACACTCATCCTTATGATGTAGCATTGTACGCTTTACATATACGGGGTTATTCACGGCAAACGCACTAACTGAAGTTAGCCATAAATGTCTGATTCCATTAATGAGAGGAGCGTGGCATAATTAAAAAAATTAAAA
Source organism: Hartigia nigra (assembly GCA_031001745.1). Lineage (NCBI taxonomy): Eukaryota > Metazoa > Arthropoda > Insecta > Hymenoptera > Cephidae > Hartigia > Hartigia nigra. The sequence goes on along the minus strand of JARPRG010000598.1, from coordinate 740,964 downwards.
AATAAAGTCATAACATTATTAATCTCATGAACTTCACATTCTTTCATTTGTTCAACGAGGTCACACTGTCTCGATTAAAGGATCGTTTACTCGCATTTAAATTCAGCTGGTACGTCTGTCATGAATAACCCTGTATGTACATTTTCTACTGTACTTGTCATTTCGATGAATATGGATTCGTCAACTAGTTGATATTTTGACACGTCTGTCTGCATGGAAAAATAATCTATTATCATACATCAATATGCGATGCTACACTGTTCGTTCAGAACGTCAATGCTAATCTTAACTGTAACCCGTTTTTGCATTAACAACAGTCATCGTCACGTATAATTATTAAAGTTCAGTTAAGATTGATTTAGAATGACATTTTAACTGATAGTGAATGCAAAGTTATGTGTCTTAATTGTTATCGCATAATTTCTATTAACTACAATGACTATAAATATTAATATTATTAAATGACCAGTCGATACAATATGTCTATTTGTTTATTTCCTGTTTTTCAATTTTTATTCATCCTCAATATCTAGACGCGCGATTATTAATCGTCCAGACTTCATTTTCATTAGACCAAGGTCTCTTATGCATACCTTCTCAAAAGACAACAAGTGAATACACATAATGCGCAAGATCCTTGATAGCCACCAGTTCAGCCATTATAACGTACAGTGGCCATGTTTGAAAGGCCTTTTCTGAAGTTTATTGCCGCATAGCGAGGATGAATCGAGCCGCCAATGTAAATTGATATACGTGACCTCTTATCGAGTTAATCGACCAATCAGTACAGGAAAAAGTCATAGCGATCTTCTACAAAGGTTAATCCAATCTAGCAATTAAAATAATTATTGCACTTCCCCATTTAATCGTATAAACGGCAGTCGAGTGTTTTTTCACTCTAACCTAAAATATATCTTCTTTGAAATATTTTGCATGATTTTGCTCTTCGAAATCGTGCGACAGATATCGAATGATTAGATACTTTCGCACTGAATGATTACGATGTGAAGAAATAGATTGATAATTTTATATATAAAAATTATCTTTTATATCAGCAAGCAATTGTTTTATAGCCCGCAAAATCTGATAAACGCATAATTTAATACGGTGCAATCATAAAATTTTGTAAATTTTTTCAGGATCGATTAAAATGTATAAGACGCTATTTACGGCCATGATAAAATTAGTGAGATTGCTATTTGCAGTAGTTTGGAGATCAAAATATTATTTAATCGCTTCACGATTTCAAGTACATAGATTAAAGTCACGAATCAATTTTATATCCAAGTTCGATGAGCTAGATGCAATAGTCATAATTTAACTTGTTGTTTATTTGCCAGCTAGAAAATCTTATGCTGTGCAGTTAAACCAAAACTGTAACTAGAGATAAACAGCGTCGTTGAAACAAGAATGTAAAACATTGAAAAAAAACAAGAAACCAAGACTACGTGATGTTATTGTTTTTTTTTCAAGCTTTTATTGCACTCTTTGAAAATCATTGCGAAAACAAGTTGTACACGTATTTCTATATGAGTTCGATAAATTATCAAGACATGTACAAAGCAGAAGTAAAAGAAAAATATTCAGAATATCCTTCGCAAACGCAAAAAAAATCTAGATCCTTGACTGAATTCAAGGAAATCTATAGAGTTATCTAGGTCAATTAATTTATCCAGATATACATATAAACAAATATGTCAGTTACCATCCACATACGAAAACTATGTAAAAACAATAAAAAATATCATCACACTCAGAACGGTACTTAAAAATGTTCCCCTGTCAATCGTTCGAACTACATTATCAACAATCAAGTTATCTTCGTGCTATTCAAATTCCCGCCAAATTCTTAGAAGAAAACAAAATACAATTCCAAACAATAACGTGAAATTAATTCAATCGTTCGCTCCATGTCCACTGTAAACAAAAGCCGTACCTCTCAAATGACTACTAGACAACATCCTAGCGGCCGTATAGTTGCTTAATATTCGTTAATTGGATTGCAAAAGAACCGTAAGACGCGACTGCATTGCTGTGTTCAATTAATCTGTTTACTATCGTAATCTTGCTCTTGTAGAACACGACTCGATTCCCCACCAGTACGAGAGGAGTGTCCCTGACGTCAGAGGCCTTCGAGCAGTCCCTTGCGCAACAAGTGGGTGTGTGTAAAATCCAACGTTCGTATTGGCCGATAGTGAAAAACGTCACAGGGACGCATAGAAAACAAATCGAACGTTACTTTTTTATGCCGTGGAAATTGTCGCGAATTAAATTCCACGAAGAGGGTGTCGTAACTATCTGCTTGATAATGCCCTCTCTTTCTTTGTCTGCTTTCGAACTTTGTACGTACGCCTTACTTCTTGAACTTTATCCTTACGATATGTATACAGTAGCTCTAAGTGGAAATTGCACGCGTCACTTTTGACGTTAGTCAATGTTTTTCGGTAGCGCAAAGCATAAGACTGTAAATTTGCAATTTGTTTGTAACAATTTATACGAACGTATATAAAATTACTGGTAGCGAGATGACAGCCATTATATTTTTAACTAGGACAGTATTCGTTGATGATATCTCAAAATAATTCCAGTTATGTTAATTCATACATATGTATACAACAAAAATTGTTATCAAACCGAAGGAAATTTTTGGATGATAAAACTTTTGTTAGAAATTACATCAGAACAATATATCGCACACGTGACACTATTAATTACTCGCATGATTTTTCTATATGATAATACAAGACTATTTTTCGATTCCAAGTAAATGTATCTAAGGCATTCCTAATTAGTCAATGTCCAAACGATAAAGTTCTTAGTTCAAATGTTTATCGAGTATCCATCATTACTCCAGTACCCGATAATTATCCACTGTAAACTACAGTACAGGCCATGTGTAATTACGCTTGATAAATACTGATAAAATATTTTTAAATCGTACATAGGGTTACTTTTATGCGTTCACCGCTCTACCTTCGTTGACCTCGTTCAAAACGCATTGAGAAACTTTCGCAAAACCTTCGAGAAATCAACCTTCGACGTACGGATTGCGATTCCTTTTGAAGAAATACAAAAGGTCAACACAGAGTCGATCTGTAAATAGCGCACGCGTTTAGCAGTACATTCCGTGAATGTCTCTGACGTTCGCCTTGCACTGTAATGTATTCGGCTTGGATGATTCATGACTTTCGACGAGATTCGATATTTTCGCACGCACAAACGAACGCGAGAACAACTGTTTGAAACAATGATATACATGATACAATGATTTTAAAAATATATATATATATAACATACCATATCCGTTGATTTGCGTATCCTTCATATCACCGTTTCTGCGACTCAAATATGTCGATTCTTTTGCGACCTGTCTGTTTTCGTTTGCGAAGAACAAGACTTCCCAGTCAAGTCATACAAATGCACTTTCTGCAACATAGGAAACGTTTCTCCGTGTGAGAATAACGAGGAAGGTCACGATGAATAAAAGGAATAATAATAATAATAGGAAGGGTATCTCTGTATGAATAACATTAACCAAATGTGATGAGTTGTTTTGAAAAATTGATATTCACGTATCGAAGGCGATTGAAAATTTATTTTCACGACGGTATACGATACGCCATTATTTTATTATGTTTGTCGGTGAATTAAAAAATTTGTTCGATTTCACAATTATCATTCTAATCGTCATTGATTTATCATTTCTTGTAATACGTGCTTTTATCTTCATTATTGATAAACTATTCGCGTGCTGCCATTTTCACGGTATCTTTACCCGAATACGTCGAAGCAAAAAATAATAGTTTGAGTTTACTACTATATTTATGTGTCTATGTGGTGTTAGTGTGTTCCCTCCTAAACTATTTAACCGATTTCGACAAATTAGATACCATGTTTATTCCGATTAAATTGTATCGCGTACAACATGTGGATAAGCTGCGAAATGTACTGGAGCGATTTTGCACTTTATACCAGTTGGCGATCTGATAGAGATGAGTGCGATAATAATGAATTTTAACAGACTATATATCATATAAAACGATACAAAAGCTCTTCTTAACAAGATGCGCGATATCGATTGTCAGAAAAAAAAAAGAGTAAAATTCCATAGATTAATATATCGGTCTAAGTATTTTATCGCGCCATTCAACAGCCAATTAATTATCGACAATTCTACGTCGTACTTGTGTCTTTACGTCTCGTGTTTCGCGACCGCTGTTTTTCATCAGCTGCACGTGTATCGTATGATAAACGTCAACCCGTGAGTATCATTTTAATCCAGATTAAACATGTCGCTTGTACTTAGATAAGATAGCTATTCTTGATACCCTAATAGATTATGAGTGAGTTTTGCATTTGGTGTCTAGTTCACGAAATGCGCAAAAGTGATAAATTTCCAACGACTGATCACAACTTACTCTCATCGCTTAGCAAACAGCAATGTCAATATATGTAATATTCGTTCATCTGAATGCGTCAATATCGTATTTCATGATCCTACCAATGTTATTTATTTTATCGATGAAAAGTTGACTCGCGTATAATTAAGGTCATGATTCACATGTACATAATTTGACTGTTAATCTCGGGGATACTTAGTGTAGCAAACGTGTTTGGAGTAGAAAAAGGCACGTGATGACAAAAATTATAAAACAAATCTGAACTCGTCCAGTCTCTAGCAGGGACCAGTTGAACCGGTTGAAAGTCTATTTTTATAAGCGCACAAAGAAATTCCAGTACTCAATAAGAATAAAGAACCATGGAATAACTTACGTAGATAGACATACTTGTTTGTAGAAAACAATTAACAATAATTCAATAGTAATACGTAAGTCGATCCAGCAGATACCAGCGCAACTTCTTCTAATGGATACGAACATTTTCCGGTCCGCCTATAACTTCAACCCGATTTTTATTGTATAAAATCTATAAATCTAATGATTAAAATGAAATTCATATATTCGCGTAAAAATTCTCTCTCACTCTCGAGGTAATTGTCATTTTTTAAGAACGTACTAAGACAATCACTTCCTTTGTTAAGAACAATCTTGCGGAATGTTATTGACCCAATGAACGATCGTTATGAACATAGAAAATCATAAATGCCAATACGTCGCATCGAGACACGTCTAACTATCTGCTTATTACCACGTAATTACCGTTATCACACTTATGGCTTATTACTCCTAAGTATAGGTAGACAATTGTCAGCCGGCGTTTACAAGCAATTGCAAGAGGCAAGCCAGTCCCAATTTTTCAAAAAAATCGAAATATAAACGTTCTCCTTGGTTTTCACTCGTTTTCTTATCTTGTAAATCACTCCAATTTGCCACCATTAGTTACTAACCTACATGGAATGTATTTTCATTATGAATATCTAAATATTGGTTGTTATGTTATGTCTCCTAGAAAAAAGTCATTAGTTTAATTATTAGTACTTTGTCTAATGGGATGATTGAGGATAACAATTTCTAGGTTGGTCATAACAAAATTATTTAATGCAGTTGGACCGTACGAGGCTGTTTCTAAGAGTAACGCGAAAACAATAGTAGTTAAATTTGATTTAAAAGTAATCGTTATTATTATTTATCCACTTATATATGTTATTGTATTATATACATTCATGGGCATTTCAGTATATCGTATTAGTATCGGATTCTATTTTAATTTAAAAAATCGTTACATCGCCACACGTGTAACTTATAGATACTTGCTCAACAAGTATACACAAATGTACGCATTATTTTTCCATATATATAATCTTATAAAGGCCTTGAATTATGACTGACATGCGTTCCTGGATTTCTCGTCTATCGGTCGTTTCATATTTCCCTATGCATCTCAATCATCAACTTCACCACTCACTGTTGTCATAGCTATCTAAATCGTTGCTGCAGTTAATTTCCCAAGAATTTCCAGTCCTTTCTAGATACTTTATTTGCTGACGTCATCGTTGCATACACAATACCAATTACACTAGTATCATATAACTTTCAGTAAGAAGTAATTTAAATATGAATTTATCTTTTTCCAGTTATCAAAGCATTTATGGAAATGACTGCATATCTTTATATTGGTCACGGTCGATCCACATTGAGAAATATAATACGTTTATGATAATTATGAATTACACAATGATTCCAGGAGTGTCCATGATCGAACCTTTTACTTCGTCGATGTTTTTAATCATTTATCATTTTTTCGCTGTATTTATTACCATGGTTGGAAGCTTTGAAGCTTATGGGAAAATTGTGCGTTGAAAAACATAAATGTTAACATCATTTTTACTAATAGATTTCGGTATTATGGTGAATCATCAAGCTACGTGCACATTCATAGAATGGATCTAAGAGTCTGTATATATATATATATATATATATATATGCGTGATATATGTAAGTTGTTTATGATCGCGTGGGCGATGACTCCACGTGCTAGAACATTTCCTTAAAATACACACCAGTGGCCTGGCGCTTCGCTCCGTCATTTCTTTATTATTAATTTCATTCGCGACTATACTTTATTGGAGAAGTGGAATGCAATTTTTTTTATTTGAAAGCTATAAAATATAATTTGGACTTCAACGTCATATATAATATGCTTGACGTGATGACGTCTATTTGTACACCTGGTGTAGATTATATTAAAATCTTAAATAAATTTCAAATAAAATTGCTCAGCTGTGAATTAAGCGCGTAATCTTTAATTATATAATAATATTATAAGTAACCGATTGAATGGTAGGCGCACGATAGATACTACTTCAAAGGTGTCCAGGATCAGGTTTCTGACGCGCGTTATATTACGTCAAAGTATTTAGACCCTGATAACTAAAAAAACTCCTTTATTTGAGATACTCGAAATACAGGCTTATTTACGGCAAACGCACCAGCTGGAGAGTAAACGATTTCATTAATGGAGACAGTTAAACAAATGAAAGAATGTGATGCGCATGATGTTAATAATGTTATGACGTTAACTTTCACTTTTTTAATGATGCCACGCTGCTTCGATTCATGGAATCACCGATATACGGCCAACTTCAGCTGGTGCGATTGCCGTGAATAACACTGTATAAGGATTTTCAAGTCCGAGGGAACACGAATTTGGTATTCAAATTGCAAAATTCCTCGTGAAATTTGAATTTTTAAGATTTTTTTTTAGGTTATTGTAATCTCAAAACTTCTACACACTCAGCTACCTATTGAGAAACTTGCCAGTTTTAATCTAATACTGGCACATTCTTACAAACCTTTAGCATACAAATATTAACTCGATATTAACTACTGGCTCAAAATTGTTCGCCATAGTTAGTTCAGAATTGATTCCCAAGCTTGGCTAAACAATATTGGTCCGATAAACAAAATATAAATATTGAACTTAGAAACATTTCTTTTTTTTTGCATCGTTAACCTGTTTTTTTTTACTCAAGACGATTCCACGACACTTGTATTTGTCATTTCAATTTTTGTAACAATTTTAAAATTTCTTTCCAAATATGTATTTGCATCTGGGACCCCCTGGATTGGCAATACATTATTTTTAAGTGTTTATTGCTATTTAAATATTATAAAATGGTGATTGAATAAACCAAATCATAACGATAGTTTACATTAGTTGTTTCGTTCTGTCTTCGATTGGCAATCGACGTCCTGGACTAATAGACTATTTGAAACATAAGTGTTGGCCGTATTAAGTTTCAAATAGTTGAGGTACAGGTTATCCTTAATGCCCTTATTATCACAAAACTTTTGAATGAATTGAATTTTTCACAAGATCCAATCTTTAACCCAAACTGGTAAAAAGCGCAAAAGATGTGTCAAATATCGCAGCGCTTAATTTTTGTTATACACTAAATCTTAATTTAAAAAAAAATTGTATCTTTGCGTTTTCGAGGTCAAGAAATACGACTATAAAGTTAGAACATTTTTTTTATTAAAGATTATGATAAATAAAAAATAGAGATATATATATACTTTATGTAGATATGAAATCGACTTTACTGGCTTCCAGTTAAAAAGAAAAAATTCTGGCTTAATATTCATACCCCTTAACCTCGAAAACATAAAGATACAATGTTTTCAAAATTAAAATCAAGTGTACAAGAAAATGAAGCGCTTATATATTCTAACGCATTTTGCGCTTTTCACCGGTTTGGGTAATCTCGCGCTTAACGCGCAAATGCATCATCACCAGCGGAATGGTTAATGCTGTGCAGTAAAATAGAAGTAAACATTAGTACAGTTGACTTATGACTCGAACCAGGATTAGACTGAAACTTGGTCAAATATAAAAAAAAAACTTTTAAACGTTAAACTTGGGTCAGACTTGGATCAATTTTCTGCCAAGCATTTTAACACTCTTGGTCCACCTTTTGATATCGAAACTTGATAGTCAAGATTGATTCAAGCTTGGGCTTTTTTCTGAATTGTCGCTGAGCATCGGTGATTGTTATTTGGGTAATAGCGCGCGCCTGCCAGTTTGGGTCAGGAAACGCTTAATTTGATATGGCGCGCATGTCACCCAAGTGATTAAGGGAAAACTTTTTTGCATTAGTGAAAGATCATTAATGTCTGACAGGTTGGTGATGAATTGAATATGTAGACGTTCATACAAATATAGATATACATGCAGCAGTCAAATCCAAATGTACATTCTCATTGCAAAGCGTATATGACTGGTCGTGGTCACGCTTGAATTTTTGACGTGTATTAGTTTGGCAAGTGAAGCCCGGAAAAGTGAAGGAAGTCAACCAACCAAAAATACTGTCACGTGAAAATGCAATTCATGTCTTACCTAATGTTTTGAGGTATCGTACGAGCCAACGAACTAGCCCACTTCTCTTTCGTAACTTTCTTCTTCACTTGTTGCAAATACGGTGGTTTAGCCAATTGAAAAATACTGAAGCACTTCTGGGGTTTGAATTTGATTCTTTCGACAAAGTACGAAATCGCAAGATGAAACAAATAATTAAACTTGCGAGTTTATCTGTTCAGTCGATGTAATTCCTTTTCATATCGTTAATAGAAATCCGTGAAATTGTTGTATCTTGTATGAAATATAGAATCTTGATTGTTTCAGAGTTTGAAAACCCTAATAATTGTCAGAGTCCGTATCTTGATCTTGTGTGAATGATTATACTTGGCAAAAATTCATGAAATCTAAATTCAAAGTGCACTCTCGATGCTTTAATTTTTTAAATAAAATCCAAAATTCCACTAGGTCAAAATTCAATTGCCATTCAACGTTTTATTAAATTTTCGTGTGGTATATTTATTCCTTTACTCTTTCTTCTATAAATTTTCTTCCTACTACTTCTCTTTAAGCTTTCTCTTATTGTACGACCCGCCTTTTTGTTTTTTTTAAGCAATTCTTTGGACACGAGTCGTGAGACGTTCTGCTCGCATTTGTTGGCGCGAGCGTAGCTCGTTTTAAACTGGCGTCGCTCGCCGTTTAGCACTTCAACATAAACCTCGTATTGTGGTGCGTTCTCCACGGCATCAGGCCACGCGTTTAAAGTGGAGACGGTGGTGGTGGTGGAGAAGTTAGTATAGGAGACGCCAGAAGAGAAAAAGACCTTACGCAACGATGGTGCTGACCTGCTGATATCGTACCGCTGATATTATATCGAACGACAACCGATGCGTTATAATATATGCGAATTCTCGAAATTTTTAATGACACCAAGAATTCGCATCAATCACTTTAGAAATTCAGTAGATCGATCGGTTCCGCCTAATAGATTATAGATAAATGATTTTTACGATAAGTTTAAGGAATTTTACACTATTATCAGAGACTCTATAGACTCTCGTGAAATAGTCGTGTCTACCTCGATTAAGATAAACTGTCATGAGTAAGCACAAACGAATTTCCGATTGGTTCATAGATAGTTTGGACCCTCGTGGAAGACCATACAACAAATGGGACTTGTGTCGTCTAACGACGAGTGAAATATTTATTGACGTCAAATTAGATCGTCATTCTTCACTGATGTAAAATTATAAAGTATATCGCATTGAACTTCAAGTCAATACAGCACAAATGAGTTCTTATCATTATTCACACTCAGTGGCGTTGTCGACGATTCAACTGTGATGACGTATGCTGTAATGGTACCACCAGAAAGAAGGAGTTTAGCCTTTTACTCTATCCTTCGGTATATATCGAAAATATATTTGCTAATGAGTTATACGTAGGAGCTTATGTCAATCTAATATAGATTAACCTTGGAACGGTACACTGCAATAATTGTTGTCCTTGCTATTCCTTTTGCTTTTTCTAAATCTTACAATAATAAGCCGTTAGTCTTATCCCCCTCTGAGAAAAATGTAGGGTCCCGTTAGACCCCCAACCCTATTTGCTGCACTTTAATAACGAAATTTCTGTCGACGTGGTCAGTGCATGATGTTCCAGTAGTGTCACTAATGATCCCTGTGTACTATTTCTATTTGAAAATTTCCAAAAAGCAGTTTGATACTTTCTTTGTAAATATTACGAAATATATATAAAAATTAATATTTTATATGCACGGATGAAAATTAGGAATAGTTTGATTTTTTTCAAGCATATGTGTAAAACACATTTTTTTCTATAAAATTCAAACCTAAAAGTGTAATAGTTAATTCGTAAATTTCAATGCAGTCGTGTACGGTCGCGTGTTACGCGTGGTGCTATTAAAAAAAGAATGGAAAAATATCGTGAAAAATTTCAAAACTACAGATGTTTATACTGAATACATAGCGAGTTTGCATGCGAACGATTCATTCCTTTAAGTGGCTTGATTGTCGTCGGAAACATTCATGAATGGGGAACGCACTTCATTTCATTAAAAGTCAAAACTTTCTGATCCCTCCATTTATATTAATAACGAAGTCGCGTACGTTCACACATGCAAATACACAAACCTACATTAAGTATACGTATGTATATGCAGTTGTTGTTTTCACTTGAGTTCTTAGAAGAAGATGGCGCGTATTAAATCCCACAGCGTGGCAGCCGTATATCGAACGTCGTAAAGAATTTGTTTGGAAGCTACCAGAAGGCTTCATCGTATGTATATCTTTTCAGGCAGCATTCTTCTCCTCACTAACGATCATTCGATCTTCTGACAGTGACTAAACAGTAAGTCACAGAGTCAATGGTGATAATTTGAATCATTGCCCTTTTGATTGGTTGATTGCGAACAAAGACTTAACAAGTTTTAAAGTTTTGGAATCCTGCCGTTAAAGAGGATATAGTTTGATGTAATAATCCCTAGTTTGCAGAATTAAACTGGACCTCTTTGACCTCTCTTAAAGCATTTAGGATGAGTTGTGGTTGAGCTACTTCGTGGAAGTTCGTTGACGGCGTAATAAAATTGTTTAGGGAAGGTGGAAGGGGAAGCACGCAGAGGAAGAAAGTGCAGGAAATATAGTAATGTCTTATGTAATATACGTGACCGTTAAAACAATGGTTGTATGTATATAAATAAATTATATATACAGGCGATATATAAATAATTATGAGGTTAAGAACATAAGTTATAGTTGGATTGCGTGAACAGTGACAATCTGAGGAACCATCTTCTTATACGTCATAGCCATACTGTACATACATACATATATGATACACAGGTGTTATAAGTTTGGTAAATTATTTTTTTTATAGATAAATTTCTATTGATATATTGTAATATTACTAAAAGTGAGAATAATTTTATCCCCTTATTGATAACCCGTATCACCGTTGACTTCCAAATGCGACTAACTTTCTTCTGCCGTTCGCGTACTATGAACATAACATATATTACATATGAATGTTCAGGAGCACGCTCCAGATTCGTCAATTTTCAATTTCATTTCGTAATGGTTTTTATCAGAATAATAGTTAAGGAATGGAATATTTTTAATCTCGCGAGATTACGATTTATCATGTAACAACAATTGTAGATTTTATTGTACTATCATTTATAATTGGACGTAAAGACATAGGAAGAAGATCGAACGAGAAGAAAAAGAAGGAATAAGAAAAATGTTTGTAGAGAGAATGAACCCATAGAAATTACTGAATATAATTATAATAATTATAATAATAGACATTATCTAACACATGAGGTGGAATATGGAGTGTGATAGTACGAGGATCAGTGGATACGAAAAAGAAGTAATAAGAAAATTATCTGAAGAGAATGGACCTAAAGGAATTCCGAATATAATTATAATCATAAGCATTATCTAACGTATGAGTTAGTATGTGGAGTAAATAAACGAATCATGAAATATATATATTTAATGACCCATGACTTTGTTCGTCTGGGTCAATTGTGATAGGATAGAGTCGAGGATTTTATACTATACACATATGAACGTATACGTATAAGTTTTTGATAGGGACTGTACAGTTCATGTACTTATTTATGACTTTTCTTAGGAAATTTTTGTATAATGGGGAATCGGATTGACTATTCAAAAATCACAAATGGGATATTCCATGATGACTGACATTTCTACTTATAGGAATAACTTCATAAGCATTATGTTATACATGATCCGAATGTAATATGTGTGAGTATTGTGCATAGCAATGCCACGAATATACAGAATATTCATTCCCTGTTTGATCCTCTTCTTGAGTTTATCAATTTTTAATTACATTCGTAAGATAACGCTTCAGATAAGTACATGATCATTATTAGCATTCAAAGGGGGTTTTTCTTATCTTTAAACTACACGAGGTGACCCTTCACGTTCGACTGGGGCTCGTCTTAATTTAACGTGATTGAAAATTCATGCATTTAAATATAGATAAATCAGAGATCACAGTTTCGTAATATATATACTGATCCGATTTTTTTTACTATTTCGAAAGATTGTTTGTTTCCTTAGTCGATAATCTTCCGGAACTGTTATCGTTGGCTAGATTTTCAGCTGAATAGAACAAGAGATAAAATACATGGAATTTATATCTACAGTCTGTTATGGAGTTTTCCATCGGTCGAATTTTCTTGAACCGAGTGCAGCGTGTAACTACGTACAAGCACAAGTCTGGTATCACATCACGTTTGATGACTATACAAAATTTGTCAATAACAAACGTACCAGGCTACATCCTAAGCTTGGTGCAAGAAAATACTATCAATTGAAAATGCTCTTAATAAATAGATATATAAGACACGTATTTTACCTGTCAACTGAAGTACACTGAAAATAGCCTTTTTGATTGACTTGATTTTCTGCACCGGGTATAAGGCGTATTTCGTGTTCCGTGCGTGTTCGATTGGCGGGACTGTTAGACTCATTTGAAGTTACTTATGTTCAATTCTAATTTTCACTGAATTGCAATTTGACTTACCTACTGAGTACGCTCTATGAGTCTCGCTTAGTATCAGGCTTCCACTGAACAGATCTGCCCCGATAATCCCCGATAACATTTTGTGCAAGCAACTCGGTTGAAATTTTGATTACTGTGTTTACCGGGCCCGAATCTGCACCACGCACGTTTATTCAAACGAGCATTACCTGGTAACTAACAAACGTTGTGCACGATCCGCACACATCGAGTTAAGTTGCTTGAGTTTTGGCATGACTAACAGCAAAACTCACGCAGGCATGGAATGCACGACCATTGCTGGCCATTTGACGGCATACTACGAGAACAGCAACAGGCTTATAACTTTTCTTCGTATTCACTTGTGGTTTGTTCCTATTTTGCAAGCAAAATGCTATCCGGGCATATCTCATACCCGGTACAAGAAATTTTAACCAAGCAAAAACGGTATTAATTTAAAATCTTATATCGACTGTAGGTAAACATATTTGTATGGTAAATATAGCATAAATGTATTTTACATTGGCAAGTAACGCCATCTGCTGTCTACAACAGGAACTTCATGAATCATGCTGCACTGGCCACCTGAATGTATTTACAGGGACGATAAAGTAAGTAGTCTTTTGAAAAACCCTATCTAATTATAGATTTCGATACTAACAATTTCCTAATGGATCGACAATACTATACGTTCTAAAATATTCCACAAAAGTAAAAAAAGAAACCTTTAAACATATTGGAACTTCTGTTAAGGGCAAGGTATATCTTATCACACAACTAAATATCAAATGGAAGCACCGAAAGTATAGACTATCGAAAAAGTAAGTAACTACTTGTTTTCAAGCGACAAGCGTATCGTATTGACTTTTGCTTTAACAAAGTATCACTCAAATCCTCATCGATAGTTCCTATTCTTAAAACAATAATCCAGAAAAATCACATAAACTGATGACACGTATATTCCAATAGATCAAGATCATTCAAAGTCCCGCAATAATGACTATGAAAAAAATGCTAATGAAAATTCTCTTATCGCTCAAAGAATTCAAAACGATTGAAATTATACCTTCTATCTCAAAGACGTCACTAGATGGTAAACACAATGATCTGGCATACCAATATGTTATAAGTTGTTGATCTTGGTACCCGGATAGCGATAATGGTGTGAGTCATGATGACGTAAAATTTTTATTGCTTTTATTGTTTAGACCAATAATATTATGATGTTAATTCATACCAAACACTTCTAAGCTCAATAAGAAAGTTCAATTTGTAGCTATATATAGAAATATAGAATATCTATAGAAATTGAGAGTGAAATGTTATAGTATATATATGTATATACTTGTATATACATATATAAATTAGGGCACAGGTCTACTGGCCCACTTTTACTCTCCTCAATTTCACTCCCACGAGTGAAACACAGGCAGAAACTACCAGCATGCCTACGTCAGTTCACTTTCAATTGCATTTTGTTTTCACTTTCGTTTTCACTCTCATCGTCCTGACCTAACCCAACTAAGATTTCTATTGACCCACCTCGACTCCATCAGAGATCTCTCCAAGGAAGCTGGATATCCTAGGTCAGGATCATTCCTACTTTCACTATATTTTACTTCACCAGTCACTTTCATTTTCCATCGTATACAATTTCTCAGCTGGTACACTTGAACATTGTCCTATCGTAGGAATGAAATGGACGGACTAACTGCAGGTGGTGCATTTCTACTCAATACCCTTGTATAGTAACTACATGCATCATACAAATTCAATGATCTCTACATGGTACGAAGAATCATTGAAAGTAAAAAACTGTGAGTATAAATGTGCATTTGATATTATTCTTCCTATTAGTATGAATTGAAAAATATATGTATATTTAAATATATATGTTTAAAATATATGTTTAAGAGTTTTAACTATATATGTATATATAGTTAACACAAATTTTATTGTTAAAACAATAAAACTAATTTATCATCCTGAAATTATAAACCCAAGTTATATTTGTATTATATTTGAAATTAAAGTCAAAATGTTATATTTGTTTATGTTTATGATAACAAAACTGCTTTATTTTTATAAATTTCAGTTTTTGTCGTGACTCCTGTATCTTACTTGCGGAATTCGTTTTAATAAATTATGCCGTGATGAATGATATATTGTTCTAAGATAAGTCTGACTACACGAACGTTTCGTGTGCGTAAGTCATGGAAAACAGTGGGATGCTGTTTGACGCACTTTGGTAGTGGAAATATTATCGTATTTTTAATAATGAACAATACAAGTTTTTAATGCATGATGTCTGAAGAGATTGACACTGTTATCATTAGATCCTTTTCATTTGTTAAAATCATTGCTTATTATTTTGAAATTCTTTTCACGTTACGTGACTTCCTTACGTACAAACGTTGTTGCTAAACTGATATTTGATATGCTAAACTCTAATATATACAAAGCGATTACATGATCACGGTACTCTGACTCATTACGGAAAAAGCAATAAATCTGTTAAATAATTGTATCTTCATGGAAGGGTTAAACAAGCCAGATAAGACAGTGTCTCAAGGTGTATAATGGTATATAAGAGAGAATTCATTCTCAGTTCAATTTAAAGTGAACCGAACAATTATAGTGAACCGCAATAATTGTTTAGAGTGATCATAAATGACTGTGAGTGAAGTGTAAAATTTTGTTATAATGAAAGGTAATTTTTAGAATCGTGCCAATTATTGGGTTATTGGAATTATTCCCTCTTTTAATTATTAATCGTGTTTCTTAACGATACGTGTTTTCAGTTTTCAGTGTCTGTATCGTTGTGCTTTTGATTGGTACAACAATCGGCGCGCCCACGTGGGATTCTATAAAAAAACAATTATCTAAATTGAAAGAACATTACGACATTGACAGCGATGAATTGGAAAATTATGGTGATGAAGTTAAGGAAATCTTAAAAGATAAATATGACGATGTTTCTCGAATCATCGAGGCTGCTAAATTGGAACACAGTCTTCAATCATCTGATTCTGAAGAAAATGATTCTTCGGAATGGAAGGATGTCATTCAAAAAGCAAAGAAACAGTTGAAGGAATTGTTTAGCGAGAAGACATCCACTGAGGTTCAAGATGATGAAGAATCTCAGGAGACGAATTCTCAAGAAACGAAGGAAATTATAAACTCTGCAGAGAATGGCAAATCGATAGAAAGTGGATCTATCGCTGGTTTGCTGCCTGTAATCAATCCCAATGAAAACAAGCCCGCAGTTGCATCTAGCGTTGGAACTGCATCTAATGCAGGTTCCTCATTGGACGCAGTTGTAGCTAACACGGGATTAGAATCTAACGCAGGATCCACATCAATCGCCATTGCATCTAACATTGGAACTGCATCTAAAGCACCATCATCAACTACGGTTATTTCTAATACCGGAACAGCATCTAACGCAGGTTCCTCACAGAACGCAGTTGCACCGAGTGCCGACATTGGAATTATCGCAGGTTCTTCATCAAATGCAGTTGCATCGAATGTCGACACTGGAATTATAGCAGGTTCTTCGCCGAATACAGTTGCATCAAACGTCCACACTGGAATTATCGCAGGTTCTTCATCCAATGCAGTTGCATCAAACGTCGACGCTGGAATTATAGCAGGTTCCTCATTGAACGCAGTTGCATCGAACGGCGATATTGGAATTATCGCAGGTTCTTCATCCAATGCAGTTGCATCAAACGTCGACGCTGGAATTATCGCAGGTTCTTCGTCCAATGCAGTTGCATCAAACGTCGACGCTGGAATTATAGCAGGTTCCTCATTGAACGCAGTTGCATCGAACGGCGA
>JARPRG010000598.1:702307-717782 GCA_031001745.1 Hartigia nigra | reverse complement strand
GCTGATAATCCTACGATCTCCTACACGGGTTCCTCGGATATATCAGAAATCGAAGATACATCAACCGCATTACCTTTTACCGTCACACCAATTTACCCAATTCCGGACACCATCAGCCCAGATGTAAATCCATTCGCTTCAAATGGTCCTACTGAACAAAGTATTGAATTATCAACTGCATCATCAGTTACAGATATAGCAACATCATTAGAAAGTAGTACAGTTGCTGCTGATATTATAAATATAACTACGTCACTGCCACTAGATTCTATAGCTGCAGTTAATTATATGGAATCATCAACAGCAGCTTACATTTTCACGGTAACGGACTCTTTTAAGAATCCTACGTATTCTATAGAAACTTCAGAAGCTGGAAAAACGTCGTGGTCGGACAATTCTGTCACAGAAGCATCTATTTCATCCAGTAATACTGAAGATACTACAATCGCATCATGGGACTTCAATTTGAATGAACACGATCATTCTGTTACCACATCACAATCGGAGCCATTACAAACTGCTGCAACTGAATCTAGTACCAATGATGTCGGCATTGCCATAGAAACCTCAGTATCTCTTACACAAGAACCTGCACTTGGCGATTCATCATTTAACGCAGCTGCAATCGAATTAACCGATACGGAAAACGTGAGCGTAACAGAACTTCCGGTCGGCTTGAACAGTACACCAGATATCAATGCTAGTGGCTCTGGATCATCGGCTGACGCTTCAGGGCCTACCGGATCATCAATAGGTACTTCAGGGTATAGTCCATCATCATCTAGCAGTCCAGAATCGACTGGATCAAATAACTTTGAATCTCGATCAGACGGCAATGGACGAAAAACAGGTGCCGGTCATAATTATAAAGGAACTGGTGGATCACGTCTATCGCATGGGTCACGTGGATACATCAAATTCGGACCTACTTTTGAAATACGATAACACCCAACTGTACATTTTTTCTGAAGTGAAAAAATTATGCATTTGTTGAATAATACAGCTGTAGTATCTTACAATATATTAATATTAGATATTGATAGTCCTAAGTGAAAAATATCAATGCTTAATTGATATCTACACGAAAAGTATCAATACAATAATAAATAAAGTATCAATATTAGCATCGCATATTTCTACCTTAATCATCATCTTTTCACATAATTACTCACTGAATCTTAGAATCAATCAATAAAACGAAAAAGCGTTACAATGTAGTTTTATAATCATTTGATCCATATCAATGATTACGGTTAGTAGCAAAGAAAAACGCACTTCATCTCTTACTAGTCGCAAATTCCAGACAAGAATTATTTTTATTATACTAGATAACTTATTTTATAATTATGTTACTACGCTCCTTGGCACCTGTCATAGGCAAATTTTATTCATTTAACGCGTACAGTAGTATCATTATAACGTGGGAAGTATATCTATATACTAACTGTATTACATATATACACGGTGAGGCACGGTGAGTGCTACATACTAATAGTGCCCGAACTATCAGTACTGTCGTAAAAAACTTTAAATGAAATTTATACAGTATCGAGGGGTCTATCATATGAGACTTTCTTTTTCGGTGGAGACGCTGAAGCTGGATCAAGGTCAAAATTATTGTCTCGTGCAAAATTTATGATAACATAATGATCTTTAAATCATACTTGTCTATACTGTATATGAGACGGGGTTTAATTATAAAAAAATTATACATATTATATATATTATACTATTAGTATAAAAATAAAATTATTTTTGAAGTATATAAATGAATGTTTAATTATCAACTAATTTTCACGTGACGTCAGCTAATAAACATGCATATTGAATTTAGTAGGGAAAATTTGAGGTGGGTATACTGATGAATATTGAAATATATTGTTAGGTCGTTTGATATAGATATATGTATGTACTGCTATCAGACTCGCCATAACGACTATCAAAAATATATAAAACCCGTGTTCGCTCGCGATCAGTAAAGCTTTACCCTGAGGTTCGGTTTAGGAGTTTTAGAGAAAGAAAAAGAAGCAGGTGATAATATATTTTCGTTTAGATTAACCAATTTGAAAATAAATAAAAATTTGTTTAGTAATTAGTCATGTGATTCAGTGTTTATGTAATTGGCAGTACTATTTAATCGGAATTGCTCAAGACAGTTTCATGATAATATTGCATCAATGTTGATAGCATGACGATACGAATAAACGATGAATATTAGTCAGAACTTTTTATCTGACAATCTAATATTTTTTCCGTAGATGAAAACTGATACCAGCCTCTATATAAATACGAAGAATAATCATTGACATCCAGTTACTTCGCATTGACGCCCATAACATATTGACTAATTGTGTTGTTAGCAGTAGAAATTTTAATAATGCAGGGTAAGTCCATCAAATTTTACATTTAATTAGCTTAAAGCTAAAGTTCAATGAATGCATATACGTATGTACGTAAAGCGATGACATCAGGACCATGAGAAACTTTACAAACATAATTGCCCTTCATTTTTAATTAAATCGTATAAAAATATTGGCAATCTACTTCAGACCGACAGAAATCTCAGTCCGTTTAATTCAGAATTCAAAAAATAGATTTTTCTTAAGTAATAATAATATTATTATACAAACAAAACATGTATTTTGCGACGTGTCAATTCGTCATGAAGAACGCCATTAGGCCAAACGCGATTTGAAACGTTCATTTTCTATTCAAATTATGGCACTTGATAACTGCGCACGAAATCGATCCAGTTTTACATGTAGACGTAGTATTATTTATCAACCTCAAATTCAAACAGAACTTAACAAATTTTCTTTTGTTTTCAGTCTCTATAGTTATCACCTTATTGGCAATGTTTGCAATTCTGCAAATTTGTCGAGCCATTCCTGTAAGAGTGCAAGGCAATGACATAGAAGTACACAGTGCTAACTTGATTCGTCCAATTGACAATAATATCAATATTCCACCTTCAGAAATAAGAAACATAATTCATTTAAAAGGTTATCCAGTAAAATTCTCAAATTCATTTATTTATCCTTATGGTTCTCCTAAAAGTCGCATAAATATTCCTC
This sequence comes from Hartigia nigra, assembly GCA_031001745.1. NCBI lineage: Eukaryota > Metazoa > Arthropoda > Insecta > Hymenoptera > Cephidae > Hartigia > Hartigia nigra. Next base: position 714,708 of record JARPRG010000598.1, on the reverse strand, counting down.
CTTCTCTACGTCATATTGCATCTGGTCATGGAATATTACCTCATCCATATACTGGTCCAGTCATTATACCATTACCAGCTCCTCGTCCTGGAGATAAAAATCTGATACCACCATATCCAACAACCATAGGATCATCCGACGAATCATCCAGCGATTCTTCGGACGAATCAATAAATGGCTCTGGTGAAGCATCTACTGATGAAATAAATGAAATAATGACTACTGATAATATTTCACTTCAATCTATCACTACTGAACCTATCTGTATAACTGGTACGATATCGACCACTGAGGAACCGACAACCACTGTGCCAATTGTAAGTTCATCAGAAAAATCCAGTTCTGAAGCTCCAAGTACGACAACTGATGATTCTAATATGGCATCAAATTCATCTCAGTCATTGGAATCTTTGGAGAGTGCTGATCCCTCATCTTAATCTTCTGTTACAGTAAAAACTGTTACTGCAAGGCATGATTTTATGAGTAAGAGTTTCTGTTAATTAGTATACTTTAATGATACTTAAATTTCTTGGGAATAGTACTGTAACCCATTTTTTGTAACTATGCATGCAACCTTATGTTTTTTATGAACCTTTTGCTGTAGAAAATGCTATAGTCGTTACGGTACCTATTGATTTTCTGATAAGAATGATAATAAATATCTTTTGTCAACTGTTGACTAGCAATTTCAGCACACCTCATTTAATATTGATTTCATAGTGTCATTTAGCTATGATTTGTATATAGACTTGATGAAAATGCAAAAATTGTTATTACTAATTAAAATAATACATACACTTGGTCATCTGTAAAAATAATATGAAGCATAGTAAAGAATACTGATAGGTGATAATAAATGTTGAAAGTTCTTCAAAAAATTGGCAACTTTCAAAAAGCTTGAATGGGAAAGGGATCAGAACGTATTACTAAGTAATCATTTAGAGTTTTGAAATTGTGTCATGATTCATTGACTTACTAGAACGAGTCATTTCAATGAGTAAAAATGACATCTATCAAGCAAATATAAAATTGTAATCTTTTGTTATATATCTATAGCCTTTCATATCATATGACATAGGCAGGTTTGAGTCACGATCGATTACGATGATTATCAGAAGTTTGTAGACGGAAGGATGAAACGAAATTAAAAGTTTTGCTTGACAAAGTAAAAAGATAGAACAGCTGCATTGTCCCTGCACAATGTTGGCAGCGAATTGTTGAAGGTAAGCTTCAGGGATGGTACGAGGATATTGGTGGTGGAGAATCTTTGCTGATCGAAAAGCTAACATTTCGGTTCTTAAAAGGGTAAAGAGGAGTGAAACAGGGGTCGATGTCCTCCGAATAGATTTGTTTAACAGTAGACTATTTGCCGTATTATTTCCTTGACTGCTCGATGGTTTGACTAGTAACGATGTCTCCTTACGAATACGTTCGAGATTCGTTGGTGGGAGTTTTGTTGACTCATTAACAATAAGTAGTTATCAAGGCGAAGGAATGTGCAGAGGCAATATATTTTGAATAAGTCGGACCGTATGTTTGCAAGAGATCCAAGCTCAGATACTCTCACTATCCCATTGTGAGCTGACTTTAAACACGAACTCATAAAGCGGACCACAATAACAATTTGATAAGCGGTGAATAATATTTAGTATAAATTTGATAAGCTCAGGCCACCATTTTGTTATCAGTCTTCATTTTAATTTTGATTAAAAAGTGACACGAAATTTCCAAATTGATAAAGTAAGAAAAAGGATTTTGATTTGAAATATTTTACAGCGTATCTTGTAAACAAACTAGATATCAAATAATTAATTTACGTATAAAGTGATAAGGATTAATAGAGTTTATTAATCAATAATAAAATAACTATAAGGTTTTATGAAATCGTCACACTGATTTACCAACTAAAATATTATTCAAAATACTTGTACCACTTATAAGATTGGGATGTACTTCAGCATGTAACTAGTTCATAGTTCAAATTTTACATATCAAGTAAACCCACGTGAAATACATAAGTAGCAAAGAAACAGCCTACATAGACTTTTTTGTAATAAACAATGTTTATCTTACTTTCCATAAATTATCACAAATAGAAATACCATATGATTAAAAGACAAATTTTTACCACTGCAACAGAGGAAAGTGACAAAATTTTTAATCGAATCTTCCTACAAACTCACAGTATAAAGGTCGATAAAACTCGATAGACAGAATAACGATAAGCTGAAAACAGGTTAAATTTACATAACATTACGTAATCAATTCTGGGTAGAACAAGAAACCAAGTTAATTTAACGTATATATCCTGTCTAGAAATATATGCATTAAAGTTAGGATGGTAACTGGTCACTTCTTTTGGTAGCTCCGTAGAACAAGGCATACGTAAATAAAAATATTAAATTGATTGTTCCCAATTGCACGTATCACAATCGTATTAAACTTTTCTCTGACCTCTCGTACGATTATTAGTATTTCCATACGTCCATTGTAGCGTATCAAGGTCGTAGTACGGTATTTGTGCGACTTATGTTCAGTGCACTTGGAGCAGTGGTTGGTGCTCCTTCTCTTTTGTCTTCGGAACGCTGTGTACATCGCAGCAGTGCACAAGAAATAGAATGTGGAAATTCCTGTTGCTGAACTTGGCCTTGGACTTAACGACTGCTGCACTGGACAGCGTCAATATTTCGGTATGCTTTACTACAGTATTTCTCATATCAATTTTCTAGTTGAATTATTAAGAGCAGTAAAGTAAGTCCTCTTTGAAATTTTACTGGTTATTTGTGATTTCGTAATAATTTTAATTTATATTGAAGCAAATCTTGTATTTCATATATTATTCATTATACAAATATGATACGTTTACTTCTATTAAGGCTGGTAGGAGGTTATCTATTATTAGTTCATATTGATCAAAATAAGCAATGACGTTCTTTAAATACTTGACCAGATTTTTATTGTATACTTTACTACTTTACTTGACGCGTGAAAGACAGGAATTACTGTATTTATGCCTGGGTGAATCAATCTTGATAAATACAATGCATCCCTAGCTAAACTTTCGACGTCTTACTGTTTCGTGTTCAAGCCAAACTGTGTTCTCGATATTAGATGACGATATGAGAGAAACTCGATGTGTATTGAATAGAAAAAAAAGATGAAGCTCGTACGAATGCTCAGTCATTTTTGAAAATAATGAAGTAGCGATTTTCAATATTTACAAACTAAAAAGTATGATATTAACTTACAGAAAGATTTTGATGCTCTGCATAATAGCAGTTGTAGCTTTTAACGTCGTGTTTAGAATTTTACGTGCACGTAAAATTCCTTGTAAAATTTCACGTAACATAACCAGAATGAAAAGGTAGAAAATTCCTAATTATATTTGGGGTTATTATTGCAATCAGTTTGAAATCACAGGAAACACAAGGGAATTATGGATTCGCGGTTGATTACCAGAATAATCAATTTCTTCTCGATGGACAACCATTTCGTTACGTTTCCGGAAGTTTTCATTACTTCCGGACACCGAGGCACTATTGGAGAGACAGACTGAGAAAACTTCGAGCAGCAGGGCTGAATGCAGTTTGCACGTAAGTCATGCTTGTTATAAATTTCAGAGTATTGATTAATGGCGATTACGTTCGTATTATGATTATTTTAGATACGTCGAATGGAGTCTTCATCAACCAGAACCAGATACCTGGAATTGGTCAGGAGAAGCGGATATTGTGCATTTTTTAAATCTTGCGCAAGAAGAAGGGCTAATGGTTCTGCTTAGACCAGGACCTTACATATGTGCTGAGAGAGATTTGGTAATTAAATTTTAAAAAACTTTAATACAATTAATTATAATTTATGGATTAATTTTAAGGGTGGTTTACCCTACTGGCTACTTAGCCGCGTACCGGACATCCAATTGCGAACTAATGATCAACGTAAGTTTTTCTAGAATTTACAATGCTTAAATCAATGTTAATGATTTGTATATATTGCCACAGGATATATGGGATACGTTACTGTTTATCTAAACGAACTACTCACAAAAATTAAACCATTTTTAAGAGCAAATGGCGGTCCGATAATTATGGTTCAGGTATATTTTTGTTTGATTAGAATATAATATTAAAGCTTTCTACGATGGCGTATTACGAAATTCCTTTTAAGCATGTTACGTATTTGTTTACACGTTGATAAGACAATAGTAAAACATAACTGTTTACATATCGATAAGACAATAGTATCTTCTAGTAATGATATATCACTGTGCTTTTATCACACCTAATTAATCGTAGTTTGCATACTTTATAATCGTATGAGAATCAGCATGATCAATATATATATATATATATAGATGTGTATGTGTGTATATATATCATATTATATTAAAATCACAAAATTTATCAAGGTGGAAAATGAGTACGGCAGTTACTGGGCCTGTGATAATCAGTATATGTTGAGGCTACAAGAATTATTTTCACATCATATTGGAACCGACGCAGTTTTGTATACTACTGATGGAGGTTCGGCAAATATGCTACAATGTGGAGTAGTAGCAGGTGCCTACGCGACAATAGATTTTGGAAGTTCTTCAAACGTAACAAAATCGTTTCAGATTATGCGAAGCTTTCAGCCAACGGTAAATAGAATTTGGAAATTTAATCGATTGCAAAATCATCGAGAAACAATGATATATATATATTAATCATACTTTCAGGGTCCGCTCGTAAATTCGGAATTTTATCCGGGTTGGCTAACGCACTGGGAGGAGCCATTTCAACAAGTAAAAACGCACATAGTGAAGAAAAAATTAGACGAAATGTTATCAATTGGAGCATCTGTGAATATTTACATGTTTTACGGCGGAACTAATTTTGGATTTACTTCCGGTGCTAATGGCGGAATAAAATTCAGTCCGCAATTGACTTCCTATGACTACGATGCTCCTCTCACGGAGGCTGGAGATCCCACATTGAAGTATTTTGAATTAAGAAGCGTCATAGCTAAGGTAAACAAAATCATGTATAGTCTAGCTATTATAAATAGTATGTGTAATCACACGAAATTTTAATATATATTCATCAATCTTTCAGTACCTTCCTATGCCAAATCTAACAATACCAACCATATCACCGAAAGGTGATTACGGCCCTGTTTTAATGGAATCTATAATCAATCTGTTTGAACCATTGGCAAGAACGCTTTTTGGAACGCAAAAAATAACAACGACTACATTACCGACATTCGAATCTCTCGAATTACCCCACGGGCTTATTTTATACGAAGGATATTTGTCAGAAGGTGGTTCCGATCCTGCGATACTGCACGCCATTGCAAAAGACAGAGCTCTTGTTTATATAGATTCTCATTTAGCTGGTACATTGAGTCGTACTCAGGAAATATCAACGATATCATTAGAACAGCCGTACGGCAATAAAATACGTTTACTGTTAGAAAACCAAGGCCATCTGAATTATGGACGCGGTATGGAAGATTTCAAGGTAAAGCATTTAACACGCTTGTAAAGCCGGTTGCCTGTACTTGGCGCGAGACTCGACCGAATCTCTTGAAAATATATTTTGAATTCGAAATAATTGCCACTAGTGTAAAGTTAATGAATATTATTTAAAAATATGTATTATTATCTGTCTAGGGTCTGTGGAATTTAACTATTAATGGATCGCCTATACCACGATGGAACGTAACTGGTTTTCGTTTGAGTACTGTTAGACCACTTCATGATTTGGAATCGACAAGAAATGATAATGGCATTTTGAATAAAGGTCCTGTGTTCCTTAGAGGACGATTCACTATAGAGGACGAACCATTGGATACTTTTTTGGATACCACAGGCTGGGGTAAAGGTGTAGCTTACATCAACGGACATAATTTAGGCAGATATTGGCCACTGGCAGGACCTCAAATAACGCTTTACGTGCCAGCGCCATATCTACGAAGGGGTCATAACGAATTGATATTATTGGAATTGGAGTATGTTCCAAAATCCAAAAAAATGAAATTCCAAACCGTTCCCAACATGAGTGTCAAAGTTGTCGAAAATAATCGACGTAAAATATAAGTAATTAATTTATATAAAAAAAAATTATAAATCTTAATAATTACAAATAAATACGATGTACTTCGCTTAATATTAGAAAAACTTTATTTCGTCCTATCCCGTAATGCGTCGCCGTTGGATCGGACGATGTTTTACGTTACGCAAATCGATCAACGATGATAATGCCACAATATACAGCACGAGGTCGCACAATATCGCCTATGAACATGGAGGAGCGTTTTGTAAAGATCCCGAGGTCTCAATAGCGTTAATATCCTCCCGGTGACAAATGAGGGAACGACTCGACGGGACGTCCGGCGTCCCGATGCCACACGCCGATTATCTCACCTCCGGAAGGATATTTTGTGAAAAATCACCATAGTGATGACAATCCGTCCAACCTCTCCCATTTCTCACCTCAACCATCTGCAATCACAAAGGACCTTGTCTCAACGCCATAATTACGTCTAATGGCTTCATACTTCACTGCTACCTTTATATTTTTTTATATCATTGCTATTCGTATAATCAAGTCGAACCCGCTATACAGTTGTTGTATTGATACAACTAAAAATAATATCCATTGTTTCAGCAATCATCACCTACTGCCTATCGCTTAGTCATTATTGGTCATGATAGAACTCTCGATGCTTTACTTATAATTAAAGTGCTACAAAAGCGTACTCAGGAGTGGAGACCTAATCGTGAACGATATTGGGGTTGTTTTCTACGGTCCCTGTGCTCGTCATACCTCGATGACTCTTACTTTAAGGCCATTTCTATAGAACGCGATTGAAAAGTCGCTGGTACCGTGTGGTACACACTAACATGACAATAGCTTACTATATGACACAGTACGTTACTGTATCGTCGGTGTCTTTTACTCCAATTTCTCATACCCCATACACCCTGTTCGATTGCTTTAATGTCAAACTTTCGATTCGATGCTTACACACTTGGAAATGAATAAAACTTGATTAGGAATACTCGGAAATGCTGTATTATGTATATTCTTGCTATACGATACTTCGATGAGAGTATGGATAAGATTATAAAAACTAATTTCTAGTGTTACTTGCGATGTTATTTAGTGTAACTTTTTACGAGTTCTTCGACGATCTCATCAAGTGCAATGTGTTTGGGATGTATCTTTGTACTGGGTATGTTATGATAATATTTTATGCTTCGCACAATGAAAATGCCCTTTCACAATTCGGTGTGAAACTACCCAGAGTGTCATTTGTCAACCGCTACTCGATAATTCCCATATACTAGAGAGATCGGAGTTATTATACGATATTTTTCAGGTGTTTCGCACCATCGTGGACGGGAAGACTCCGCCCTCGTAAAAGACGCCGCCCTTGACATGCGCTGCGACGCCTTTTACGCCCTCGTGTTTCCTTCGAACTACCCTTTTCGCACCTGCGATTATTTCTGCTCCAATATCGCCGACGCTTCTAAAGTTCTGGTGAACTTCTTTGAGACTACCTCGTGGCCGTCGTGTATCATTCGACTGCGATATCTCTTTGAATTTCTATCTTAATCTTTGACAAGTCACGATACGACAAAAAAAAAGTATGCTACGCGCGTAGATGAGTGAATTTAAAAAACTGCGGATTTCGTATTTAATTAAACTGCCTTGGTAGCGTGAAATATGGAGCAGGAAGTTCCGTTAGATTTAAGTTGCCGCGGAAATGGAAAAAGAAGTTTGAATAATTCTTCAAAATGTCCACGAAGGCTACCATGTCAAACTTGCGGTAAAAATTTTGATAGACCCTCTTTACTTAAACGTCATCTTCGAACGCATACTGGTACGTGTACCGTTTTAATAAATTAAACCCATTTCGTTCAGTGGAAGTAAAATTGCCGTCTCTTATTCGCAGGTGAGAAACCACACGGTTGTTCAGTATGTGGGAAAATGTTTAGTACAAGTAGTTCTTTGAATACTCATGCTAGAATTCACACTGGAGAACGGCCGCATGAGTGTCCAATCTGTGGTAAACGGTTTACTGCATCTTCCAATTTGTATTATCATCGTATGACTCACTACAAGGTTTCTCTTAGAGCTTTCATTTTTTTTAAATTGAAAGTAGAAATGAGATTCGTTAACGAAAAATTATTATAGGAAAAACCACACAAGTGTGACCAGTGCGGTCGATCCTTTCCAACTCCTGGGGACTTGAGAGCTCACGGATACTCCCATACCGGCGATTGGCCATTGAGATGTCCAATTTGTGCTCGAGGATTTTGTAAACCTGCAGCGTTGCACCATCATATTCAATTACATAGCGGTATCACATTAAAATTATTATTTCATAAAGAGAGACAGTATTCAATATCTTTATCTGTACATATGCACGCAGATGTTGCTGAAAGTAAAGAACCTCCGCAGCCGAAAACTTCTGTGAAAAACATTACTTTAAACGAAATTTACTTAAATCTAATTAATATTATCTGATCAATACTCAAATTCTATAAATTCGAATTTTTTAATTATTTTATTCATAAATATGAGTCAAAGTATAAATTTAGCAAAAATATTGTTTGCGTCATTTTTGGATTGGAATATTTCTTACTTCAAACATTGTGCGAGCATATGAACGCTGACGTAAATATTTGATATGGTTGAGCTGTGACGTTCTTTGTTTGTAGGTGATCGACCTTATGATTGCAAAACATGCAATAAAAAATTCTCCGTTGCTAGTAATCTGAGGGCTCACGAAAGAACCCACTGTACCACTACGACTAATTCGTCTTCCACGTGTAATAATTATGAGAATAATTATGAAGTCAAGAGTAGAACTTTACACGTACCAGCACCTATCTTCCCTTGGACACCTTGGCTTCCATTGCAATACTCTAAGTGATTTAATATCTAGTGTAAGAAAGTGATTCCTGATAATATTGCATACCATATATACTAGTGTTAATTTGACGAGACAAAATTATAAAACTTTATGAAGTAATAAATGTGATCTTACTCTACGAAGTATTGGAAGGAACATTAAAAATTTCTCAGTGGATAAAAATCATTAGGAAGTTATTTTTCTTTATTGTTTTTCTTAAGACTTAACTAAACCATCCATATTTTCGGTATTAATACTAGATTCTGTGTCAATTTTTTCTTTTTCCTCAATTAGTTGAGTATCCTTATTTTTCATTATTTCAACTTTTTCTCCCTGTAGTTCGTCAATTTTACCATCTGCCTGCAGCTCCATTTTTTCATCTTCTATTACACTCCCTTCTGTCTCTTCCGATTCTTTCTCGTCCTTTGTCTCTTTACTTTTCGTTCCTTCTGATTCCTTCTCGTTCTCAGACCTTGTCTTTTCGGCGTCTTCATCCTCCTGGGCTTTGTTAGCTGCTGACTGGGCCGCTTGAGTCTGCGGCGACGTGTCGCACTTCAATATCTCACGAAGTGCCATTGTCGCATAAGTACAGGGCCTCAGAGACATTTCCACGATAAGGGCTTTATATTTTCCATCTGAAATTTAAAAAAAACTACCCGTAAGACTTATAATGTTACATAAATTAAAGAAAGCAAATAAAAGTATATCTTAATACCAGAATCATCCTTAGGCGGCTTGTTTCCTCGCATCTCATCAACATCGCAAAGAATTAGGTCGTCGTATCTTTCTTTATAGCGCATTATCTTCCATGAGAGATCGGACGGAATTTCCATCATTTTTCTGTAAGTTCCTCCCAGCGTATATTTTCTAAAACATTTGAAATTCGTTAAATTTCAATAAAGTATTCAAACTCTCAATATGTTTTTAAACTTACTTATTCTTTTGTCTTAAATCCGTGGTTAAACCGTCCTTAGCTAAAATCTTATCGAACCAGGATTTTGCATACGGCGGATAAGTTACTCTCCAACCAGGTTGAGGCATTACCACGTCGGCCAGCGTGTAATTTGGTAAATCTTCTTCAGTTAGAATTTTGACTGCTGGTAAATTTCGCAGTTCTTCTTTCTCAGTTTTGACAGTATTATTATCTTTGTCGGCATCCTCCTTGAGTTTCTCACTATTGTCTTTCAATTTTTCGGAATTCTCCTTACTAATCTTTTCGGTATTGGCTTCTGCTGTCTTTTCATTATTTTCACTTTGTTCATTTTCATCTTGAACCTTTTTACCATCCAATGCTAAATCATTTTCTGTTTTACTATTCTGATTCTTTTGTTCATCCTTATTTTTTTCTGGGCTTTCTTGTTCTTTATCTTTGTTTTTGTTCTGATCGTCATCGTCCTCGTTCTCTTGCTGCAAATAATCCAATCCTTCCATTTCTTCATTGAAATTAGGATTCTCATAAACCAGATCACCGACAATTGGTTTAGATCCCAGATCTTTTATTCTTCTGGATACCATATTGTTCCATACGAAGCTCTGGTACGCATGAATATACATAAGTCTTGTATTTCTTGGTATCCAATCAAGAGCACCCTGAGGATTTCTATCACCACAAATATGAAGTCCTCGTAAGAGTTTAGCCTCTATTTTATCCGGCCTACCAATACGCTCATAGGCAGCCAAAGGATCTCTAGTCTTTTGATAAATTTCTCTGGCTTCCACTAAATCCCTATGCTGCTCACCAGCTCTAGGTTTAAGAATCAATTCAATAGCTTCGAGCCATTTACCTGTAAAATAATGAAGGTCAAATTTGATCTTACAGAATACATTATTATTACATTATATATAAGATTATCTATTAAAATGTTGACAGTTTTTCAACTTCATTAAAATTATTAATTACCTTGAAGTAAAGCTTTCCCAATTTCATGTGTCGGTATAGCAGCAACAGTACCAAATCTTTGTAGGCCATAATAATTAATAAAGCCTCTGTCACGCAAAGAAGTCATCGCCTCTTCGATATCCTCGTCAGTACCCGTCACATTTCGTAATGCGATTCGAAATCTATTACCACTTAACATTCCTAATCTAAGAGGTTCTTCGCCGAATTTGAAGTTACCTACGTACGCTCCTCTAACTGCTTTACCAGCATTTAATATGTGGATAGGACTGACTCTCTTTAAGCTGACCCACTGAGTAGTCCTGGCGCGACGATCCTTAGTGCCTGCATAATTGAACATGTTCGACTTGATACGTAGACACATAGCCATTTGATTCAAAGCATCCATAGTGTCCATATTGACTTTGTGTAATAGAAAATGGCAATAATTGCCACCACGACGAGCCCAGTCTACTCGCTGATCTCTTCGGAATTTATGGCCTGTAACAGGACAAAGATTATCAAAATTTGATTTAAATAGGTTGGTACGAACTTTTAAACTCTGCCTTTACCAGTTAAATTTTGCTTATTAGCTCTAGCAACTACGATCAACTTCTCTTTTCCTTGTTCAACAGTTTGACTGTTAACGTTTGGAATTTTTTTTGCTATAATGTGGATAGCTCTGCGTTCAGCTTTATCCATATTTGTCACGTTTATCTCTACAGAAGACACCAAACTGTCTGCCTCCATTAACATTTCTAATTGATCCCAAACATCTTGAGACACTGTCTTTTTAAGTTCCTCCATGTCTTCAAGATCTTCTGGTTCTGGTGGTATATCCTGATTTGTGAGTTTCGCTACTTCTCCATCCAGAGTAATTTCATGTACATGAAAGTCTGCATATCTTTCTTTTACCACACCGGAGAAACCTTTGTGGCCACCCAGGTACTCTGTGACTCCAATATCCACTTCTTTCAAACGCTTTCCAACTTCAAGCTTTGGCCTTTTATGATCTGAATCCTGGTGATTAGATCTAGATCTTTTGAAATTTGTTTTTCCATGACCACCACCACCACGAAATCCTTTAAAAATGACAAACTCAATTATATCTTAAGTCAAATTAAAATTAAAATCACAATCATGATTTTATTCTTCAATATATTCTAATAATCATTTACCGCTAATATAATAATAAACACGGAAACGTCAACCTAAAAATCGGGTCATCTACGATGGCCATGCGGTCAAATACAACTAAACGTATAAGATCTTCTAATATTATCATCATACAGCAACTGATTCTTCTATAATTAACAAACATTCTTACCGCCTGATCCTCCTCCACGTCCACCAGGTCCTCTGTATCCACCAGGAGATCTAAAAGTACCATAACCGCGGCCACCACCGGCAAAATTATTACCAGCACCTTGTCCACCTCTTCTGCTGTTCGCACGTCGTGGCATTTTGTGTAGTCTATTGGAAATTAGCCTCAGAGTATACACATAGTGCTTAATTAGTAAGTTAACTGAGAAAACTAATTACTATTATCAATTGCTAAACATATAGAATGTTTTGTCTCCTCTTATCACCGCAATGAGGTTATGTTTTAGCGTGCCGCAAG
>JARPRG010000598.1:689236-702207 GCA_031001745.1 Hartigia nigra | reverse complement strand
TTATCAATTGCTAAACATATAGAATGTTTTGTCTCCTCTTATCACCGCAATGAGGTTATGTTTTAGCGTGCCGCAAGTTTCAATGAACTTAGCGGAAGTATACTAGCGCCATGAACAACATAAGTTAAATTAGTTTCTATTTTAACGTTAGTCGATGGATACTAAGTTCTTATTTGTCTACAGATTATACAGTAGGGATCTTTATTGGTAATATATTCATTGATTTTTCTTTTATTACAATAATAAATCACACTGGAAACAGCCTCAAACAACTTATCCTAAATGCATGCCTAGTCTAAACTTCTCTTGCGAAAGCAAAGGGAAACGATTCCGTTTGGTGTAAATTTTGATAAATTACCGAATGTTAAATTTATCGAAAGATTTTTTGATTTCGCTTTCTTTGGTCCCCAATCGCGAATATTTATATTAGATTATAAAAATATAATGAAATACTGTGGAAACGTCGATCTTCGTGGTTACAGTACGGTACACGTTTTCGACTGAAATATTTCATATAATATAAATCATATGTATAATATTCTAAAAATGTAATTATTTTATCCATCCATCCTATGCTTACTTTTGATTTTGAATTTGTCATGTTACTTCCCTTCGTTCCATTCTCTGCCTCAGGCTGTTTCTTATTCTTAAATAGTTTCGCCATTTTTCCACCTATCAAAAATCATTATTAATACATCGATGAATTTGTTGTTACACTTAATAAAATGATTATTAAGATCAATTACCTGTTTTTGCCAAAGGAGAAGGTACTACATCCGTATCGTCTGTGGCTTCGACTTTTACTTCCGTGTCGCGATTGTCTTTGTCTTTATCTTTGCCGATATCTTTGTCTTTATCATTGGCAATATCTTTGTCCTTTTCCTTCATATCTTGGACAACATCAAGATTGTTTTTTTCACTATCCACTTCCACAATTTCTTCAGTACCGCATTTCGAGTTAGCTGAATTTGTTCCACGACTTTTGGCTGATTTCTTTTCAGAATGATCTCTTACTTCTTCAACAGTTGCGTTCTTCATTATACTTATTTCCGGCGTATTTATCATAGATGAACTTGTCTCTTCGACTGGCGTGGTCGGCAGTTCCGGTTGAAGATGTGCCGTAGTCAGGGAAGAATTTTTTTCAGATGAAACACTGTCTGCGCTGCCAATTTTTGTACGTGGTGGTTTTGGCGGTGGTACCGGTAATGGACTCAAAATAGTCCTTCCGTTTATTATTTCGTTATCAGTTATTGATTTTGTATGTATACTACTTTCGATCACTTCTTTATCTGAATTGGAAGATCGTTCGCTAACAGCAGATACCATTCGTTTTTCAACAGAAACATTATTATCCACCTCCGGATTTTCAACATGTTCGTTAACAATTGATGCTTCAGATACTTTGTTACCGTTAGTCCCCTCCATATATTCTGACATCTTTTTAGCTGCTTCCGGTTTGTCAATGTTATTCATAGAGTCTTTGATATTCATATTATCATTGTTTACCATTTCTGTAGTGCTCGGTAATGGATTACTCGTAGACTTTTCATGATCCACTTCAATCTTCTCAGATTGTGTCATTTCGTTTTGAATTCTACTAAGTGGAACTTTCAACGGAGGTAAAGAATTGTTTTTTCCAATTAATGGATCCTGTGGAGATCATTACAAACTATTCAAGTGACACTAAATTGTCATATAATTATATTTTTAAAATATTATACCATTTGCAGAACATCAGATTCTTCATTATCTAGTTCCCGTCTACGACCCACCAATATAGTATGGCAGCCACCACAAGAAACCTTAGATAACAAAACACAACATAATATAACAATTAACATTTATCATGTAGTCAAGTGAATAATTACGTTTGTTACAAAAAGTTCCTGATATTTGCTGGCCCATGTCAACACGTGAACATTATTTTCATTCTCCTCCAAGCCCAATTTACCGTGTCTGCCGTCGCCACACGTAAACAGTTTGCCAGATTCTGTCAAGACACACAAAATATTTTGGCATATATTTTGGCATACACTGTACATATAAAATAAAATTTTTACAAATTACCAGTAATAATTGCACTGTGACTTTCTCCACAAGAAATTTTCGAAATTGTCTCTCCTTGCAGACTATCATTCGGAAGTAGTTTTGGTGTCTGCACCTCAATGACACCGACACCCATACCCAATTGTCCACTGGCATTACTGCCAAAACAGTGTACTGTTCCGTTTTCTAAAATGAAAATAAAAATATGACGATGAATAACAAAATGCTGAATTATAAAAAATTTAACAATCTTTTGTCATAGTAATACTCCTTACATATGAAATCACAATGTAATATTACTTAAAGTTTCTAATGATCTTTGGTCACGTCATTTATTTAGATTGATGACTTTTCTAATCGAATCAATAATAAGTCACTGATGATTTATACTCATTGAAATTAATATAGTAACTCACCTGCCAATACCAGCGTGTGATGACCGCCACACGCTACATCAATAATCGGCATCGGTAATTGCAATAATTTTGGTGCGACCTGAGTCGAGAAATTTACGACAATTCCAATTTTCCCGCTTTCAGACTCACCGCAAACATAAAGCAAACCAGTCTCTAAAACAGCAAAAAATGATTGCACAAAACTTAAAAATCTATAGCAAAGAAAATAGCATCACTAAGACAATACTGACCGGTCAAAAATACAGAATGATAATATCCAGTACTAATTTGTTTAACAGGTTCAGGAATTTGAACCTTGGTAGGTTTATTAACAAGTCCCGAAATTCCAGGAAGACCCAATTGGCCTTCCAAATTGCTACCCCAAGCCATGACACCACCGTCGCTGGTGAGGATCATCGAATGATGCGAACCAGCCGCAAGCTGAACTATCCTTGGCCCTGCCAAACCGCAATCGTGAACCAAAACCGGCGAACTCGAACTATCGCCAGTGGCCATGCTACCACGACCAAGTTGACCCTCCTGGTCACTTCCGCACGCAAAGATCTTTTGACCACCTGAAAAAAAGGAGAGTATCGATCGTTACATTGATATTTCGTGACACGTTCCACAAGGGAAGACTATTACTTGTTATCCCCAAGAAAATTATTGTTAAAACTAGCTAGTTACACAGTGGGTACTATATATACGCGTATCATATCCAATGCATAAAATATACATACGTAGAAAGAACTTTAAGAAAGTTCACTGACTCTCGGGTACAATTTGCTCTGTGCTTACCCGTGCATATGAGAGTATGCGCTCTACCGCAAGCTACGTGGGTCACTTTCTCCGGTTTTAGAACTGAAAATCAACACAATCGCTAGTTATATCTATATATACATCTACATTTTAAAGTTCTTTACCAGGTATCAGACTCACGCGAAATATTGATCGGATATACTCACTTTTCACGCAGGAAGGTTTGCTAACGTGGTTCTTGTGTCCAAGCCCAAGCTGACCCCAGTCGTTGCTACCGAATACGAAGAGTCTACCGCTTTCTGTAAGAATATTGTCGCTTTATTGAATTATACGAGAATAATAAGATATAGCAATTTTATAACAATAATATATGATATACAGGCTTATTCAGTGAAATGCAACAACTGCAGTTGGTTTTAATGCCGAAATCCAATGTACAAGCTAACTTATATTTGGTGCTATTGGATCGAATAATTTTATAGAAAACTAATCAATTTAAACACACCCATTAAAATTAATCCGTCCATTTAATTACAACGGGAACGCCAACTTCATTTGGTGACGTTAAGTCGATTAGCTCTGTATATAGAAAGAGATGTTTAACAGTGTATAGCTTATCATATTTTATTAGCCTTATGTTTTTAGAACTTTGCACTCTTTTTTATGATGCATTCAACAGTGCATTAGCTCTAGCGTGCAACGTGCATTATCGATCACCACTTTGGTGGACAGTGGCTATCCTATGTATAAACTACATGCACGGCATGCTGCAGCAGCTGTAAATCATGCGAGGTTCGATCCTCAACTTTCTACGGTGGAAAAAGATATGGTTGCGCACGATATTAAAACTCGGAGATCGATATGAGCGTCAAAGAATATACTCTAAAATCGATTCTCCAACGGAATAATTGATAACGCTTTTTACTTTGATTATTAATTACTCGGTTTTTGAATAAATTGTGTGGCCAAGTGCGACGCAACTGAACCTACAGGAAGTCGTTCACATATTGATTTCCGTATAAATCATGCATTGTAATACTGCAATCGATAGCTTCTTATGTATATATGTCGACGCATTAAGCAGGCTTGGTTATGGTTTCTTTAGATCTTCCACACTGTGCAACTACGTGTATATAACATCACGTATATCAAGTACAAAGATATGCAGTTCTTTTCATATATGCATCAACAATGAAAACTCTCAATGAAGCTTACGACAAACAACGGCTGAGTGTTCGTCCCCGCACGTTACGTCCAGAACGGGGTCGCGTCTGATGAAGAAATGAGACGCTACATTATCGGCGAATCGGCTTCTACCAATGGTAAATACTGCGCCAGTTTCTGAAACAGACAGTACATAATTCTAGGTGTAAAGCGTGACTGCCAACCAGGGACCAAAGTGTCAACGTAACCCTAATTCATTGATCTAACAAGTATAGCCATACAGTACGTTACCGTGCCTACGTTATCTTGAGTAATTAAGCTATCTGTATAGTTTTTTAGATTTTTTTATATATATTTAAGAAACAATTCGACGCTATGCCAGAGTTCAAGCACCCAGTTTTAACTGAATCAAGAGTGATTTAACGATTCTGCCAGTTTATCTCTCCAATCTTAAGGTACGTTAGGCAAAGATAAACACGCGCCTCAACCGACTCTTGTTACCTTCACCATTTTACTTTGCAAATATAATCGACAAAAAGTATTACGTCCTTGAGACTTTGTTGTCTTGTAAAAATATTAAAACTTATGAATTCTACAAGTTCTTGGTAGACATTTATCTCTTTCTCGAGGAACCACCTGTGGCCTATCAATAGTTCACAAAGTGATAGGAAGCGCTTAATGGCCAATTGTAATATTAAACTGTTCTTGCTTGATTATAGGACTGTTTTAATATGAATTTACTATATTAATGATCCTGAATTTTCAAATTGTTATATAGAAAGGTCAACAGGGTGACATTCTACATTACCCTACCCTCTACATACCATTTCACATCTCAACGTGAACCTTGCGTTAGATTTACGTTTATGTTATCCTTATCAAAAGTTCAAACGTTCTTGTTCATTATTCATGAGACATTCATCATTCGGACTGAAAGATATATAAGATGGAAAGTATAATAGATGCAGGAACCCATGGAAATCAACGTTAAAAAAAAACCGTGCTATTTTTAAATGTTCATTTATGCTTTATGCGTATTAACAGTTATAGAAGGGATTAGGTAGATGGCATGGCTTTGTTCTAAAAAGAAATACCTGAAAAATATGCCAAACAGCTATTGTGTTAAATAAGAATATGCAATTAACAATATACGCCATCTTATATGGAATAACGATACGATCTCGTCTTTGACGTAGGAATTCATTAAAGCTTTGTGACCCTGTGCCATAGGTCAATGGCATTTTCTTTTAATAAAAGGTAGAAAGAACCTGTAAAACCAATTATCTGATAACGCGCGAATTCATAAAAGATCGATATTGATATGTAGAATACGCTTATTTATTGATAATACTACGACATGTCTATTATACCTTTCAACGAGAACATAACTTGGTTAAGTGGAGTTTAGAAACGATTCTAATTCTAATTTTTCATTTCCACGTTAGGCCTGACGTGTATGTCAAAACTATTAAAAGTTTGTACCTGTCTATAGGAAATAATATTCAGACGCACGCTTCTTTATACTTGGATAGTTTCTAAAGCGGGAAATTTAATTTTGTATAATAGCCATAAGGATTTCTTCTTATTTATAATGGTGCTGGGTGCTATTATAAATTCTTATGTTGTGATACAATTGTTCTAATATAATTTTACCCGGTATGTTGTCTATATCCGGCAGGCCCATGTTTGCACCTTGCGCCACGCAACCTGCAGACTAAACCACCGACTGGACATTGCTACTATTGCTAGGAACTTCAACTGGACGTTGCCTGGCAACTGGAAATCAATTCCGAATGGTTCCGAAGTTGACTGTTCCTACGATAAGAATGAGAACGAACGTTCACGATTGTTAGCTGCGCGAAATTTGACCTGGACACATAATGAAGGACATCAATTATTGAATATTTTGGTTATCTATACCCTCTTATATCTTTCCCTTGTTTTTATTATTTATGTGCTCTATGATTTTGTGCTTTTGCAAGAAACGTAAAGATACAGGTGGATGTTATTGATTGCTGAATTCTAATTCCACTTACAAATACACGCACGATTATGAATGTTCGATGAGCTATTAATGTTTTAACGAAGTTATGAGGTTATTCTTAATTATACCGCTTTTTAGGCTGAAAAGCGTTATTTTTTAGAAAAACTATTTGTTGCGGCCTACAAAAAGAATTGCCCAGGGTAACGTGGTTATATGATATATACATATGACACACGAGTATACAATTTTGGTATACAACCGCTGAATGTGGTAAACTTGACATTTTTGCAAACTTCTTCGAAATTTTTTAAAAGGAGTACCATCCTGAATCAAACTATATATATATAAGCATCTTGCTTGAACCATTCCTGAATTTGGGGATTCAGGAAAAAACCCTTGAGTCCTTAAACTACTTCTCTCGGGACTAAGAAAAAAAAACTTCAAGAACGAAAGGAAGCCAGACAGGGCGACCAGAAAGATGCGAAAGAAACGTAAGTTAAACGCGAAAGGTCGACCCCTAGTCAAGGATTTATCGTAACGAAAGATCACAGGCGTAGCACCTAACAGTACCTTGCGAGCAATCTCCGGACATCCCCAAGAACGCTATTTGACGTTAAAATCTCCACCTTTTCCCGCCGAGCAACCTCAGTGGATTAAGCGTAAAGGACCAAGTCCGCCACTGATGATGGATCCCGTCAACTATTGATCCCGCACAAAATGTTTCCGACAGAAGGTGATTTTAATCTAATGTGTGCTGAAAGGCACCTATATTACTTCAAGTGAAGCAGATATAAGAGAACAAGCACATGCAGGACTTTGCCCGGAGCTAACAGACTATTCGCACGAGGTCCCCACTGACATATAGGATCGTCTCGAACCACACGAGTGCTTAAAGAGTAACGACGTCTTGCAGCATTTTAGTAAAACGATCAAGTTATATTACAAACGCGAAAGATAGACACCCTGATAATGATGAATGATGACCATCCCTGCATGAAAGACCATGGCGGGTATAGAGTACTCTAAGGGGGCTCAAGAACTTCGTCGGGAGACCCAAAGGATACTCTTGTGGCCATAACTTAAGCCCAACCCACTGAGCAAGCTCAGCAAATGAGGAGAAAGGGTAACCCCTGACATCATGGTCTCTGCGTGTAACTACTCTAACACGGTGACTACTCTCATATAACTACTCTAATGAGTAGTAATGAGCCCGACCAAAGAAATAGGAAAAATTAGACAAGCACAATAAAAAGTGAACGAAGGAAGAAGGTAGAAATAGATAATTCAAGACGTAAAAGAAAGAAATAAGAAAGTAAAGAAGTGTGGAAGTAAATCAGAAATAAATATAGTATAAGAAGGACAAAAGCAAATAAAACAGGAGGGTCAAAGAAACTAGTATCAGACACTAGCTAGTGAAAGAATAAGTGGAATAAGTGCTGCGAACTCGATCACCTTCTTAAGTCACGTCCACCCCTCCCGCCTCCGCCGTGAGTCATGTCCGATAAGTTTGTGCTCCAAGGAATCTTGAAACTTCCAGTACTGTTAAGTGTTTCTCGCCGTAGTTTCTGATTTTTTAGTGTTAATATATAAATTTAATTAATTATTTTAATATTTCTGTAATTGGTAAGAACTTCAACCGATGGCGCTCAGTGCCTTCGCTTGAGTCGTTTTTACATCATCAATTAATGTTGTCTATGTTGTTTGGGTCTCTGTTATAAAAGGTTTCATGAGCAATAACAAAAATGTTTCTTGGTCTGTAAAATCCGTGGAATCTGCCGGTTTTATTTTACTCTTCACATCAATTTTAATAATTAAATATACAAGTACCGACTGGTGCATCGATTTTCACATTAAATTTCGGGTGACAATAGCAGTTCCTTCTGCTGATTTTTTCTAGTTTCTTCCAGCGGATTATCTAGCCAATCATCAATCGCTAGCTTGAAACACTTGCGCGACGAATAACGGCAACTGATACTATTAAATAGAACCCAGATTCGGACCACTTCCAAAATGTAAATTTTCATCTCCTCTCTAATCTTATTTCCTACTAATAGTACTTTACGGTAATTAAAAGATTTCCTACGTTTATAGATTATACAATATTCGATTCTCTGTTCATTCGTTCTGTGTTCTATAGCCTTGTATAAATTGTAATGCGCGCTTAGACTACGTATAAAAGGAGAAAAATTCAAATTTGTCTAAAATATTTTTATTATATATACAAAAATAGTAAATTCAAACCTTGCCAAAGTGATTTCCATATCGTATAAAAGTACGTTTTCGAATTTAAGATCCGCAAGACATGCATGCATCGCCATTTTCTCTTGAACACGCTAAAGCTATATTAGATTCTTCATCACTTTGTTCTTCTAGTTCAGCTTCTTCTTCTTTCTCAAGTGTCCCTAATTTTTTTGGTGATTTCAGCCCATCACTTTTTCGGGGGGAAGCGGGCGTAGCTGTTTGCAATGATAATTTTTCAAATGAGAATGGAATGGAATTTGCTGTTGGTTTTGTCCGCAAGTAGTACATCCCCGTTTTTAAACCCTGTAAAATATTAGAGATGTTAAAATAGTAATAAAATGTACGGAATGAAAATTATCACGTTTTTGTACTACTTAATTCTTAAATAGATTACCATTTTCCAACCGTAGAAATGCATCGATGTCAACTTATCTGTTGTGGGCTCTGCCATGTGAATGTTCAGAGATTGAGATTGATCAATAAAAGCTCCACGATCACAGGCCACTTTTAAGATAATTTTCTGTGGTATTTCCCATGCCGTTTTATATAAACTCTTTAAATCTTCAGGAATGCCTTCGATATTCTATGACCAAAAATGTAAAAATGTACTCTCAAGAAACATTTCGTTCATTATTCGTACAGAAAGACACTAATGAACAATGTAGAAATCTTATCATTTACTAACTTGAATTGAACCGTAATTAGCAGTAATTTCGTTTTTCATATCTGCACCCCAGAGATTTCTTTCAGTCAGATCTCTTAACAGATGAGGATTTATGAACTGGAATTCCTTGGATAATGTTCGCCTTACATACATATTGCTTATATAGGGCTCGATTGATTCGCTGTTTCCCAAAATTTCAGCAGTTGGCGTTGTAGGAGTTGATGCAATTAACAAAGAATTACGAATCCCGTGCTCAGCAATTTTCTCTTTGAGAGCTGCCCAGTCCCATAAGTTAGTTGGTTTGACATTCCACATGTCATATTGCAATATCTGATTAGAAAATAAATGATGTTATAAAAGACATGCGTACTTTATCTTTATCTTATATTCCCCACTTCTAATTACAGCTCTATATACTTACTCCTTTACTAACAGGACAACCATCGTAAGATGGATACGTCCCTTCTTCTTGAGCAAGTTCACAACTTGCTTCCAAAGCAGCGTAATATAAGGTTTCAAAAATTTGAACATTAAGTTTTTGAGCTTCTTCGCTTTGAAATGGATAACGCATTAAAATGAATGCGTCTGCTAAGCCTTGTATTCCAATACCTGTGCGTACACATTTGGAAAAAAGTTTATATATATTTTCAATATAATATTCCACTTATAATTATGAATATGATAAGTACCTATGGGCCTGTTGCGCAAATATGATATTTTTGCATTAGAAATATCTTCGGGATACCAATTGGCATCGATCAGTTTGTTCAAATTTCGTGTTACAGTCTTCGTGATGTCCTTTAGTTTTTCAAAATCGTACGTCTTATTCGCAGCATTAACAAACATATTTACAGCTATCGATGCCAAACTACAGACCGCTATTTCGTTATCGCTTGAATATTGTATGATATCAGCAGAGAAATTGCCTCCTCTAATTGTTCCTAAATTTTGCTGATTGCACTTTCGATTACAATGATCCTTGTATAACATATGAGGTAAGCCTGTTTCTACCTGAGCTTTTAGTATTGAGGACCATACATCCCGAGCAGGTATTTGACGCTTATAACGTTTTTCATTTTCGTACCTAATGAAAAACAACATACGTTAACAAAAAATTCTGAACGATAGAACATTTCATACTTACTTTGAATAAAGGACATCAAATTCGTCACCCCAAGAGTCAAAAAGGCCTGGACATTCATGGGGACACATGAAACTCCAAGTGCTATTATCCATGACACGTTTCATAAACAAATCCGGAATCCACAACGCATAACATAAATTTCTTGCCCGATATTCAGCCTTTCCTGTTAGGAACATAATAACAATCTGATCGGATGATTTCATAATTCACAACATTCCAGATTATCTTCACTTACCAGTGTGTTTCTTAAGTTCTATAAACTCCATTGTATCTGGATGCCATGGTTCTAAATATACTGTATTTGCTGTAAATTTATGACTACTCCTTTGACGAACCTGTTGAGCAGATGCATCGTAAACTCTAAGCATTGGAACTAGGCCATTAGATTCTCCGTTGGTTCCAGCAATGCGAGTACCTCTAGCTCTGATGCAGTGAACATTAAGTCCAATTTCTCCATCAAAGCCTGAGATCATAGCGCATCTGGTCAAAGTTTCAAAAATACCATCAATACTGTCATCACTCATACTCAGTGAAAAGGAGCTGCAATCAAAATTGTAATAAAAAATTAGATATATTTAATAATATATCATTTTATTACTATAATATAGAGATATGATGATATGGTTGTGTCGTATGGTATATAACATATGTGCAACCCCTACCCACTATACCTATATCAGACTATGTATAATGTATACCTGGACATTTGTTGCATTGGACTGCAAGCATAGAAGAGTGTTGGTGGACCATGAATAAAATGACGTTCAGACATTAGTTTATAAGTTTCAATGACTTTATCAATAGCATCTTCATGAATTGCAACAGCAACTCTCATTAACATATGCTGTGGTCTTTCAACAACTTTACCATTGATTTTGAGAAGATAATTCTCTTCCAGTGTCTTAAAGCCAAAGTAATTATAATCAAAATCGCGTCCGTATACTATTACAGAATTTAGTATATCTGCATGCCTTTGAATAATTTTATAATGTTTTTCACTGATCATTGGATTCGGCTTTGCAGTATGCAGATTCATCATGTTATACAAGTCTGTCATAACATCTGCAATCAAAAATATCTTATATGATAATGAATGTTAAAAATAATCTACGTGGAGTGACTTAAATTCTAGTAAATTTCTCATAAATAGAATCACAGTATTATATTTGAGGTATACATGTACACACCGCTAAAACTTTTCTTTGTTTCTTTGTGCAAATTTGATATTGCCATTCTGGCTGCTAAGATGGCGTAATCTGCATGCTCTGTAGTCATGGTAGCAGCAATTTCAGCAGCTAGATTATCCAACTCCACTGTTGTTATTCCAGGGTAAAGACCACTTACAACTTGAAATGTAACTGCTGCCTAAAAAAATACCAGCGTAAAGAAAATTTATAAACTGTTCATAAAAACAAGTCTTACTGATAAAATAAAGTCTCTTACTGGTTCAATGTAATCCATATCTAGACCATAGCATTGTTTCTCTATTCTTGTCGTTATCTTGTCAAAATGAACATCCTCCTTGCGCCCATCTGAAATCAATTATTATGAAATTGTTTATCATTACACAGACAGGGACATGATAATGAATCTTAAATTCGTAAAACCCATGCACAATCAAAGACAACTGCTTACCGCGCTTTAGAACGAACATCTTTTTGTTTCGATTCATTTTGAAAGTTCTTATTAATTTCTACTGTAAACTGCAGCCTTTTCGGTAAAGCCGTTTCTTTAACGATATACAGTAGCAATGTACAAACGGAACGTGATCTCCTGCCGTTATATTGGCGCCAAACGGAAGTGACGAGGCATTGAGGCTACGTTCAAAACTTTACTTGGTACTGTTCTATCTTTTTTTACATGCTGCGTTAAAAAGAAACAGAAGGATTGTAACGCTAGAGAAGTTTTTAACCGGAATCCAAAGGAAAGCGGATATTCAAACTATTTCCATTGGCTACATTTCAAATAGTGGTTGTTCATTGGGCTGTAAGTACGATCACAAACCAAATATGTACGTCAATTTAATAAGCATGTAAGCATCTAACTCTCCTACAAATCGTTTTTTCACATTTAGACTCGTTAACATTCTTTTGTTCAACTCAATATTACATGAAATTTGCAAAATGAAGATTTGCATACAAAACGCACCAAGCTAATTCACAGCTATTGATTCATTTTTTCAAAATATTTATTACTATTTATATCTGTATATTACCCACGAAGTAAATTTTCGGAGTCCCGGCATACTCTATTGCCAACCGAGCCCGTGTAGCGAACAAGTAATATCACTTATCGGTATGTAGTTTTTGATTGAAAATAAATTTTTTCAAGATGTATTTTCTCAAGTAACAGAAGGTTATAGGGGAGGATTGGTGCACGGACCGTACTTTAGCATATATCGCGTTGAATGTAGTCACTGGTATTATGCAGACGAGTTTAATCTTTCTAAATTATACGAAAAACGCGTCCATTATGTAAGTCGAATATCTAAATTCACTACATAACATATACGCCCGATTGCTTTTTATATTGTTAACTGACGTGCGATTGAAACAATACATTCTAGGTGAAAAG